>JAKMXC010000352.1:0-62279 GCA_025328345.1 Colletotrichum sp. SAR11_59
TAGGTCCCTTCTCTAAAAGTCTTATCCTTAAGACCTAATATAAGTAGGTTATTAGTCTTAGGTTAGGGATCTATTAATTATACTTCTTAATTTACTTATAATATTAACATTATATTAAATTATATTTAAAAATTAAATTAGTCTAAGTTAGCATTTTATTCTACTTATGAAGATATCTTCTATCACTTTAGTTCTAATAACGTTATACCTTATAACTATTACTTTTGCGCTAAGTATATATATTAGATAGTAGAAGGTATAAAAACTTATTAAGGTTGTAAAAACCTAAAGTATCTTTATAATAGTTTAGTAGTAATATTAAGTTATAAGTCCTTACTATATCTTTTAGTAATATAATTATGCTGATTAGTTATAGTAAAGAGGCTAAGTAATTAGTATTAAGAATAAGAGGAGAAGGAAGAGTAAGCTAGTAATACTTTACTAAACCTTTATAAAAAGTTAGTATAGGTTTAGACTAAAGTAGCTAAAGTAGCTAGTTACTTATTATATATTTATATAATTTATAAGAAGGTTAAGGAGCGTTATATAGAGATATTTACTTAGAATATATAAGAGTTAGAGGAAGATAACGTTCTTCTTACTTTAAATATATATAAAAGTAGTATAATAAGTAATCTTTAGTTTCTTAGTATTAAGAATAATCTAAATTAGTAGAGTTTTAGAGTTAGTAAGGAGTTTATAGATCTTAGTCCTTTAATTAGGGGCGATTAATTAGTATCTTTAGGAGGTTCTTAGTTTTATTCTAGTATTCTTAGGCGGATAAATAGTTTTCTTTATTATAGTTTATTTACTTCTATTAGTAGTTTAATATATCTATATAGATGTTTAACTTATTAGTAGTTATTAATAATTTTTTAACTAATTAGGGTAGTTAGTATTAGTATAACTTCTTATTCTTATTATTATTACTAATAGAGTAAGAATTTATCTACTATATTAGTGATATTTTTAGTAAGTTCTTATATATTTTCTTTATAACTATATCCTTTCTACTTAATAAGATATTAGTATTCCTTAGGTTCTTTTAGGTAGTTAATAATATATTTAACTTTATACTTTAGTTTATTATTTTCTATAATAATAATATTATTTATTTATAATCTTTATAAGGCTAGTTTAAGAAGTAATATATAGAATACTAAGTGATACTTTATAGTTTCTAAGAGTTTAAGTTTATAATTAACTAATAAGATTACTTATAAGATTTTAAAAGGTTTAAGTTTTTTATAGTCTAGTTTGTCGCTTAGTTATTTTATTTTAATATTTTACTATATAAAGTAGGCGCTATCTCCTTCTTTTAAGGTTAGTCTCTTAATCCTTCGTTTATTACTAAATTTAGTTATTCTTTATTATATAAATTTAAGTTCTTTTTATATGTTTTCTTAGATATCCCTTATTTATTATACTAAAGTAATAGCTTTTATTATAGCTAGGTTTACTTAAGGTTCTCTATAAGTAGTAGGTTTAAATCTATAGTTAAGATAGAAAGGGGATTCTTTAGTACTTTCTCTTACTACGCTATTATAGGTAAACTAAGTAATTAGGAGTAGAGTAACTTAATTATCTTAGTTATAGTTAATATAAACGTGAAGGTATATTTTAAGGATTTAGTTAATTTATTCTATTTATCTATTAGTCTATAGGTAGAATGTAGTAGATATTAATTATTTAATACTAAGGTATAATATAATTAATTTCTAAAAATTAGAGGTAAAAATCTTATCTCTATCTAATATAATTTCCTTAGGTATTCTATAGTTAGTAATAATATACTTAAGAAATATATAAGTATATTCTTTAGTATTACTTACTTCTTTATATAGGATAAAGTAGGTATACTTTATAAGTTAGTTTATAATAATAAGAACGCTATTATAGTATACTCCTATAAGGGGTTCTTAAAACTTTAATAGCTTAATAATAAAGTTAAGTAATATAGATTACTAGGCAGTTTATAGTATAGGTAAGGGTTATAGTATACTATAAGGTTAGTATTAAGTAGGTTTGCTTTTAAGGTAAACCTTATAATTCTTAATTGCTTTTGCTATATGTTCTCTAGTAACCTTTTCTCTATACTATTATTATAGTTATTTCTAGGTTTTTATGATTCCTTAGTAACTATATATAGGTAGTATATAGAATTTTATAATAGCTTTATTATTTAGTTTACTAAGCAGGCTGATGTTAAGTTATCTAACTATTATTAGGAGTTTAGCTACTAGTATTAAGTCTCTATAGTTATTCTTTTTAAGAATCACTTAGGTTTCTTTAGGTATTAGGATATTATAGTTTAGTCTTTAACTAAAGGTATTAGCTCTATTATTATTTAATCCCTTCTAGTAGATAATTTAGAAGTTAAATCCTAATAGGAATTCTAACTATTATACTTATTGTTTCTCTAGTACTTTTAAAGTTATAAAGTATATAAGGTTCTTATAGTCTAAATATATAAGTACTTTATAGATAGTTCTTAAAAGTTTAAGTTTTTATTCTTTAAAGGTTTTAATAATTACTATAAGTTCTTTATTATAGATTTTATAATTAAGTTTAAGTCCCTTAAGTTTTTTAGAAAAGAAGGCGTAAAGGTATAAGTATCTTTCTAAGTCTTACTAGGATAGCTATGCTCTAATTATATAGTCTAATACATTAGGTTCTACTTTAAACTATCTTATTAGGTCTAAGATAAGAAGGATTAGTTTACTAGTAATAAGGTCTTTAATCTTCTAAAAGGCTATCTATTATAGTTCTTCTTATTAAAATAGTTTGTTCTTATAACTAAGGTTTATAAAAGCTATATTAATCTTTCTATAGTTCTTAATAAATTTCTAGTAGAAGTTAATAAAGCCTAGGAATCTTTAGACTTCTTTAAAGCTTTTTAGTATTAGCTATTCTTAGATAGCTTTAACCTTATTTTTAGATATATTAACTTTTCCTAGAGTAATAGTAAATCTAAGATATTCTACTTACTATATATAGAACTTACTTTTCTTAGGTTTAACTAGAAGTTTAGCTTTTTAAAAGGTTTATAAGATATTATATATATCTTCCTTATATTTCTTAAGTATAGGAGAGAAAATAAGGATATTATTTAGGTAAATAACTATATAAATATTAATATATTATTATAGTATAGTATTAATTATATTTTAGAATATTATAGGAGTATTAGTAAGTCTAAAAGGTATAATAAGGTACTTAAAATATCCTTTTTATATTCTAAATATAGTCTTCTATTCTTCTCTTTATTTCATTCTAATTAGATTATAAGCACCTTTAAGGTTAAAAGCTATAAACTAATTAGCTTTATAGAGGAGTTATCTTATTTCGTCTATAAGGGGTAGTAAGTAGTAGTTCTTAATCGTTATTTTATTAAGTATATAATAGTTAATATATAGTTATAGTTTTCTATTTTTCTTAGGTATAAATAGGATTAAGCTCCTTATAAGTAATATTAAGGGTCTAATATAACTTTTCTTAAGGTTTTTATTAAGGTATTTATCTAAAGCTTCTATTTCTATTTAGTTAAGTCTATAGATTTTATTAAAGCGTAGTTCTTTTCCTTCTTTAAGGGGGATTTTATAGTTAAAACTAATATATTTAGGTAGTTTAGTTTCTAACTTAGCTATAAAGAGTTTTTTATAAACTTTATACTTTTCTAGGATAGATAGAAGTAGATTATTCTTTTATTTAAGATCTATTGTTTTTAGTAGTTATAATATAGCTTCTTTTACTTTAAAGTAATAGAGGTATTATTTTACTATTCCTAATTATATCGACTTATTTAAGGCTTAATCTTAATAAGGCTATTTAGGGATTAAATTATTATAGTTTTAATAAAGTTAGCTATTACTCTAATCTATCTATAAGTTATTTATTTATAGCTAAAGTAATCCTAGTACTATGTTATATATTCTTATATTAGTAATATTAAATTAGATTCTTTTTTTTCGATCTAAATAGTTTATTTTAAGAGGTATAGTCTTATTATAGATAGTACTTCCTTTATACTTAAATTCTTCTCCTTTTACTATATATAAGGGGTATAGTTATTCTTTTCTTCCCTATTATACTTCTAGCCTATTAATAGCTTAGAGGGTAATAAAATTTACTTTAGCTCTACTATTAATTAGTATAAGTATTATTTATTTATTAATAGTAACTTTAAGTTTTAAGTTATTTTTATATCCTTATAATATCTAGTAAATAGATCTTTTCTTAGTTACTTATTATAATCTATTATTAGTAAGTAAGTTTAGTTTTTTAACTACTTTAATTATTTAAAGTAAGTAATCTATTTTCCTTCTTATCTTACTTTCGTAAAGCTATTCTTATAAATCCTAATTTATAGAGGTCTAAGTCTATTCTTTATAATTCTCTAGGCGTATGCTTTTTCTTAGTAATATACTTAGCATTTATCTTATTAATATTTATCCTACCTTATATTATTATTATATTAATATCTTATAGAGAACTAAAAGCTAAGCCTAAAGATTATAAAGTTATCTTTAAATAGTATTATAGTCTATCTAATTATAGTAAATATTAAGTAAATCTTATAAATAAGCTTATTATTATATCTTTAGGGGTAGAATTAATAATTATGTTTTTCTCTTATATATTCTTTATACTTATTATAGAAGTACTAAAGCTAGAAAAAGGTTTAATAAAGTTAGTAATTACTTCTTAGTATAAGATAGTCTTCTATATATAGCTAAGAAGTATAATCTTAGTCTTATTAGTTTACTAAAGTACTATAGAAGTAGTATTATTACTTATCTTAAAGTATATTAATTTCTTAATATTTTAGGAATTATTTAATTCTATTTCTTTTATTATTAAATTCCTCTTTAGAGCTAGAGTTATCTATACTAAAGGTAAACCTATAAGTAATCTCTTTCTAAGTATATTATTAAGTAATATTATAAGGTTTATCTAAGTTATAAGGTAAACTTTTACTTTCTCTAAAAGTCTAGTTACTAGTTATACTAAGGAGTTATTACTCTATTAGGGGGTTATATTAGTATTCTAGTTCTTCTTTAGATTCTTCCTTAACTTATTCGTTAAGTTCCTAATTAATTTATTTAATCCTAGTAGGATTTCTATATATATCTTTACGTTATTCTATATATAAGAGTATAGCTCCTAGTTATCGTTCCTATAGGGGATTATAAAGTTCTTTTTAGATTTATTCTAGGTATAAGCTTTTAGTTTTTTAGAGGCGTATAAGCTTTTATTTATTATTATTCTCTAGTTCTTAGTCTTATATAGTAAAAGAAGTACTAATAGGTTTAAATCGTTAAATCTATAGCATTTTATTAAGCTATTTAGCTAGTTTTCTTATAATTTTACTGTTACTAGTATATATTATTACTAAGGTCTTAGAATAAAGGTTTAGGATAGTTATATTATATCTAGTTTATCTTAGATTACTATCTCTTAGATAATATTCTAATATTTCCTTATCTTTAAAGTAAATTTAATAGTTATTATTATAATATCTAGTCTAAGATTATAATATATATAGTGCTTTTGCGATTATATTAACTTATTAAGGTTGCTTAGCTACTAGTTTCTAAGGAAGCTTCTTAGGTTGTTTACAGTCCTTAGTAATATACTCTTATTTATTATAGTTATAATACTTAAGGTTTTAAGGTTTCTTATTATTAAGCTTAGTTATTATACTAAGGTTTATAGGTTTATTATATTATCTATAAGTAGTGTTTTATTATATATTACTCTAATTATTATAAGGTCTATTATTATTCTACTAGTAGTTAAACTTCTACTGAAGTTACTATTAATACTTATATCTAGAATTTAGTCCTTATTATCTTTTACTTTTTTCCTTATAGCGTTTAAAAAGTTAGTTATTAATTTTAATAGCAAGGTTTATATACTAAAAGAAGTCTTTAGAGCAGTTAATCTTAATAATCTCATCCTTAACTTTATCCTTAAGACCTTAATAGAATATAAAGATCTTAGTTTCTTTAGTAAAGTTAAGTTAGATACTAAGTTATCTAAATATAGTAGTATATTCCTTAGTAAACTTAGTTTACTTTAGCTATACTAATTCTCTTTCTACTTATTATTTCTTATTAAGATCCTAGAAGAAAGAGTATAAAACGTCTTTAAATCCTTAGAAGTTACTATAGATATTATAGGTCTTAGTAGAGCACTTATCTAGTATTTTATACTTAAAGAACTCTTCTTAGATAGGTTTAAACTACTTAAGGGCTCTTCTATAAAAGTAAGTAGCTATATAAACTACTTTTTTAGTCTAGCTAATAAAGTCTCTATAGTAGAAGTTTTAGTAGTTCTTAACTTAGATTAGGAATAACTTAAGTTATCTAGGGGTATTATTATAAGTAATAAAGGCGCTAAGTTTAAGCTTTTATTATCCTCTAATAGGAGTAGTAATAATATTAATAGTAGCTTAGAAGGTATTAAGTTCTTCTTAAAGTTCTTAGACCTTCTTAAAGTTAGTATCTCCCTTAATATCTTTCTTAAGTTTCTTATATACTTATCTAGTATTCTAGAGTTATTTATTAAGGCTATTTATAGCTTACTTACTTTCGTTAATAAAGGTTTATATCTTTTTAGATTTAGTATCCTATTTCTAGATAATATATTAGAGTTTTTTATAGCTTTCTTTAGTAAAGGAGCTTTCTCTATTAGAGTTATACTTAAGGTCTAGTATATTATAGTCTTTAACGCTAGTAAGTTCTTATACTAAGCTCTAAGGCTAGTTATATAAAGATAAGGATCCTAAAGTAGGAGACTTAGCTAAAGCGTAAGAAAATATACTTATAGTTTTACTATTAGTAGGTGTTAATAGTTAACTTACTAAATAGGAGCAATTAAAGTATTATAGTTAACTATCTAATAATAGGGTCTATTAATAGAAGCTAGGGATTAACACGTTATAATAGTATACTAAGGTTATAGGCTAGTTATAGGTTATAAACTAATAGTAGATCAGTCTTTAGAGGCTAAAATAATTAATCTTAGGCTTAATAAGTAATTTATAGTAAAGGTAAGCTAAGAGTATCTATAAGGATAAATATTATAAAGTTAATTACTAAAGAGCTATAGGAGTTTAACTAGGAGCTAGGTTTAAGGTTATACTATATATAAGTCCTAAATAGTACCTTTTTACTTAGTTACTATTCCTTATCCTAATAGAGCTTATTCTTACTAAGTATAGCTTCTATGTTCTTAACGTATAGATCTAATCTCTTATCTTATCGTTACATAACTTATACTATAGTTCTTCTATACTAAGTAAGTCCCTACTATTCTTATGATCCTATAGTATAAATATCCTATTCTAGCCGCTTAACGCCTAAGTAGGTTGTTTAGCTGTTATCCTTACTTATAGGTTGTAGCACTTTACTTTAGTTTTAAAAGCATTTTTAAAATAGTTTCTTTTTCATTAGTAGTAAAGTAAACTTTATATTTAGTTTATTTACTTTATAATACTATCTCTAAGTAGCTATACTTTATAGCTAACTATTAATACTTTCTACTATATAAGTACTTTTAGAAATTATTATCTCTATAGCTTCTACTTAAAATAGAGTTATTTTATGTAGAGTTTTCTAAAGTTATAGAGAGGGGAAGCTTTAAGTAGCTTCTAAGTATAACGTAGATCTTATATTAACTTTCTTAACTTATATACTAATTAATAAAAGTAATAAAGATCGTTCTATACTTAATAACGCTATATATAGGCTTATTAGTCTTTTTTACTATAATAAGTTTAATAAGGCTTTACTTAGCTTAAGATAGAGTGAGGCGTTTATTTACTACTTCTAAAAAAGTATATAAAATAAGGACCCCTTAGATCTTAAGAATCTTATATATTCATATATATTAATATATATAGTATTACTCTTAGTATTATACCTCTAGATTTATTACTACTATAGTCCTCTATAGTAAAGTAAAATAGTTATTTTATATAGTAGTAACTATAAAGAGGATTATTAGTATAAGATAACTCTTAAGCGTATAAATAAAGGCTTAAATTAAAGTATTCTTAATAAAAATAAGGTTACTCTATATTATTAATAATATCTTATAGTTAACTATAGTATAGATTTAATTCTAGATAAAGTAGTAACTTATAATAAGTTTCTTTTACTTTATAATTTATATCTTATAGTCTATAATATATCTTATATACTCTTTTTAAATATCTTTAACTATAAATATAAGTAGTAGTAGTAGCTTAATATTAATAAAGTTTAATTAGTAAGTATAATAATAAGTAGCTTAATTAGTATAAAGTTAGATATATTTATATTAAACTTCTTCCTATTACTTTATATATAGTTCGTTAAACGTAAGAAGGTATAATATTTACTACGTTAAATTAAGTACTTCTTTACTATAAAGGTTAATATATTCCTATATACTATTCTAAAGTGTATAAAAGTATAGTTATATAAACTATATAAGCTAGTTATATTACTTTACGAGGAGTATACTAGTTAGCTACTATTAAGCTATTAAAAAAGATATTATAAAATAAAAAATAAACTACGTTAAGTTATAGCTTACTTTATAGTATATTAAGAGGTGTGAAGTGTTACGTTAAGAGCTAGACTTATAACTATTATATAGTAAGGGTTATAGAAATAGGTAAAAATAGGTTAATCTCTTAGAAATAGGGGTATAAGGTGAAGGCGTATTAAATATACATATGCTATATGAAGCTATGAAGCTATAAGTAGCTAAGTGGCTATAACAACTACATAGCTTGATGTAGGAATAGGAGTCTATCTGTCTTGCGGTTTCTATAGGGCTACTAGCATGAACAGCTCCATTTGAGTTGCTTATTAGTTGTTACGACCTATAAACAAGGATAACAGCTGAACGACCTACTTAGGCGTCGGGTAGCTAGGATAAGATATTTATACTATAGGATTATAGGAATAGTAGGGACTTACTTAGTATAGAAGAACTATAGTATAAGTTATATAACGATAAAATAAGAGATTAGATCTATACGCTAAGAATATAGAGGCTATACTTAGTATATATAGACCCTTTTAGGACTAGGAATAGTAATAAGGATAGTAGTACTATTTAGGACTTATATATAGAATAACTTTAAGCTTAGCTTATAGTTATACTTCTATAGCTCTTTAGTAATTAACTTCTTAGTATTTATCCTTAGGATACTCTTAGCTTACTTTTACTATAAATTACTTATTAAGTCTAAGACTAATCACTTTAGTTTCTAAAGATTTAATTTACTATTAGCTTATAACCTATAACCTAGACTATAACCTTAGTATACTATTATTACGTGTTAATCTCTAGCTTCTATTAATAGACCCTACTATTAGATAGCTAACTATAACACTTTAATTACTCTTATTTAGTAAGTTAACTATTAAAACCTACTAATAGTATAGATAAGAATATCTTTATATGCCTCTACTAAGTTACTTACCTTAGGAAGCTCTTCTTCCTCTAAGTAGCTTATTAAAAGCCTAGCTAAGGAACTTAAAGGAGCCTTAATAGTAGTAGACTTAGACGATAAAGTTACCTTTAAGAAAGAAACCTATAATAAACTTTAAGCTTAAGTTAAGAAAGGAGATAATAATATTACTAAGATATAAACTATATATAATAAAACTACTAGCAAACTCTAAGGCTTCAAATAAATAATCTAGGAACTTAATAATAGACCTTAGAGACTTATAGACCTTAAAAATAAAATTATACGCCTAGGAAGATAAGGCGATAACCCCCTTATATAAGAACTTTAAAATAAGGTTAACACCCTTTAGACTACTACTAATATTATAATAACCCCTACTAGAGGATACTAGAAACTTAAGCTTAGCTCCCTAATTACCTATAATAGCACCCTTAGATAACTTAAACTATATTTAATTTAGATTAAAACCTACTATAACTTCTACTATAGCGACTTTGCAAATTAAACAGAGAAGGTTATCTATATAGCTACTTATCTTTACAGATAAGCCCTTAAGTAGTTTAAACTTATCTAGGAGGAATTCCTTAAGTATAAAACTTTAGAAGAGTGTTCTATAGAAATATATAATATCTATAGTAGCTTTTAAGAATTTAAAGATACCTTATGATCCCTCTTCTAAAACCTAGATAAGAAATACTAAACTAAGAGAGACCTAGTATAGTTATAATAAACTAAGTCTACTAAAGAATATACTACTACTTTTAGATAACTAAGTATTTAATTAGATCTTACTAAAGAAACTAAGATCTTTATATTCTACTAAGGACTTAAGGATAATATTAAGGATGAAATCATTAAGCTAGACGAACCTAAAGACTTCCTTTAGTATGCTAGTATAGCTATTAAAATTAATAACTAACTTTTTAAATAATATAAGGAAAAAGGTGAGTAATAATAAAGAGCTAACTCTAGATATAAGTATTAATAGCAGCTATAGCATAAGTTTAATAGTTAGCAGAATAATAATAGACCTTATAGCAACTAGAGTAATATATAATAAAGCACTACTTATAGGTAATATAGCAGACCTATAGACCTTAGTATAATAACTAAGCTTAACGATAAGAAGCCTTAGAACCCTAAATACTATAACTATAATAAGTAAAGCTATATTACTAAAGACTGCAAATAACCTAAGAAGCTACCTTAGAAGCTAGTAGCTAAGCAACCCTAATAAGTTAATATAATCATAAAAGCTCTATATATATCCTAATTATAGACTAAATACTATAATAATAATTACTAGATTTACCTTAAGGATAAAGAAATATTAGGATACTACCTAAGGGATAGTAATCTAGGATGAACTAAGTATAATATAACTATCTTAGACCCCTATCCTAAGACCTTAGTAATAATACGTACTAGTAATAGCAAAATCGCAAAGAAACTAGCTGAATAGCTTAACGAAATACTATAAATCTAATAGTTTAAACCTATTAGCACCTCTTCTATATAAAACTAGGAACTAGAGAATAATAATAAATAGAGGCTTATATACTTTTAAAAAGCTAAAAGCCTATATCTAGAATAAATCTAGGAGGAACTGCATAACCTAATATAGGAAAGATAACTTAAAGCTATACTTTTATATATAGAATAATAAAAGTATATATATAGAAACCCTATTAGAATTAAATAGATTAACTAAGAAATAAAGGAATAAGTTAAAGAGGAATCTAAAGAAGAACTAGAATATTAATATAACCTCTTAATAGAATAGTAACTTCTTAGTATAACTAATAACTAGACCTTTAAAGAAAGTGAAAGTTTACTTTATAACTTAGATAAACCTCATAACGTTACTTAATAACACGCTTAGGTAGAGATTACCTATAGGTTCACTTTTAGTATAGATAACTTTAGCTCTAAAGAAAGAACTAATAACTAGGGAGATAGAATTAAGCAACTCCTAAAGTACTAAGAAGTTAACTTATCCTAAGATAAATAGTAACGCTACTTCTATAGCACCTTAGTAGACTAATAAGACTGAAACTATACCCCTCAGCTATATATAGAGGACTACCTTATACTAAGAAGTAGCTACTAACTTTATTAAACCTTCTTTTAGCCTTAATATTTCTATAATAAATATAAAGAACATATAGGAGATAAATATAACTACTACTTCTACCCCTAAAGACCTAATAATAAACTTATTTAAGAAGTCTACTTAATAACTAAGATAATTAGATAGATAATAATACTATTTGAAGATAATATCATAATCTTCTAACTAAGCCCTTAGTTTCCTATAAGATATTAGTATAATAATAATATAAAGTGAGATAAATGCTAATAAGATAAATACTAAGTATACTACTAAGAAAAGGTATATGCATAGAGAATCATAAGTAATAAACTAAGACTACCTTAGGTTAGAATCTATAAAAATAGCTTCACTAAAGTAATATAAGAAAGAAAATAAATCACTTACTTAAGATAACTAGAGTAGTTAAAAAACTAAACTTACCTACTAATAATAGATCATAATAAGTAATAAGGATAAGATCTATTTACTAGATAGTATAAGGATATAAGAATAATATAGAACTTAAAGTTACTATTAATAAATAAATAATACTTATACTAATTAATAGTAGAGCTAAAGTAAATTTTATTACCCCCTAAGCTATTAATAAGCTAGAGGTATAATAGGGAAGAAAAGAATAATTATACTTCTTATATATAGTAGAAGGAGAAGAATTTAAGTATAAAAGAGGTACTATCTATAATAAAACTATACCTCTTAAGATAAGCTATTTAAATTAGAAAGAAAGAACCTAATTTAATATTACTAATATAGGAATATATAATATAGTACTAAGATTATTTTAGCTATAAATAAGTAACCTATAGATAGATTAGAGTAATAGCTAACTCTATTAGGACTATAATAATTTAGTCTCTAAATAGCTCTATTAGAATTAAGCCTTAAATAAGTTAACTCTACTAGGAATAGTAAAATAATACCTCTATTACTTTAAGGCAAAAGAAGCTATATTATAACTATTAATAACGATAGATCTTAAATAAAAGAATAATCTACTTCTATTTATCCTAGAAGAGTATAGAGTTTATAAGAAACTCTTTACAGCTAAATTAGAAACTAGACTACTTAAATATATAAGCTTTAACTATAAAATCCCCCTTAAAGAAGGAAAAGAACTACGTTTTAATAAGATCTATAGCCTCAATCTAATAGAAATAGAGGCCTTAGATAAATATCTTAATGAAAACCTCAAGAAAGGTTATATTAGACCTTTAATATTACTAGTAGGAAGCTTAATCCTATTTATACTAAAAAAGAATAGAAAACTATAACTATATGTTGACTATTGTATGCTTAATAAGATAATAATTAAGAATTAATATCTATTACTCCTTATTAATAAAATAAAGAGACTCCTATATAGAGCTAATTAGTTTATAGCTTTTAACCTTAAAGGTGCTTATAACCTAATTAGAATAAAATAAGGTGAAGAATAGAAGACTACTTTTAGGATATAAAAAGGATATTTTAAGTACTTTATTATGCTTTTTAGTCTTACTAATATACCTATAATATTTTAGAATATAATTAATATCATATTATAATAGTATGTTAATATCTATATAGTTATCTACTTAGATAATATCTTTATCTTCTCTTCTACTTTTAAAAAATATAAAGAAGATATATATAACGTTTTATAAACTTTTTAGGAAGCTAAACTCCTAGTTAAACCTAAGAAGAGTAAGTTCTATATATAATAAGTAGAGTATCTTAGATTTACTATTACTTTAAGAGAAGTTAATATATCTAAAAATAAAGTTAAAGCTATTTAAGAATAGCTAATACTAAAGAACTTTAAAGAAGTCTAAAGATTCTTAGGTTTTATTAACTTCTACTAAAAATTTATTAAGAACTATAGAAAGATTAATATAGCTTTTATAAACCTTAGTTATAAGAACGAACTATTCTAATAGGAAGAACTATAGTAGATAGCTTTTTAGAGGATTAAAGACCTTATTACTAGTAAACTAGTCCTCCTTATCCTAGATCTAGTAAAATAGTTTAAAGTAGAACCTAATATATTAAACTATGTAATTAAAGTATAGCTATCTTAGTGAGACTTAGAAGGATGCTTATACTTTTACGTTTTTTTTTCTAAGAAACTTAAGGGACTTAAACTTAATTATAAAATCTATAATAAAGAACTTATAGTAATTATTAAAGCTTTTAAAGAATAGAGACTTAAACTTTTAAGGACTATCTATAAAGTACTTATATATTTAGATTATAAGAACTTTATATACTTTATAACTTTAAAAGTATTAGAGAAATAATAAGTATAATAGTTAGAATTCCTATTAGGATTTAACTTCTAAATTATCTACTAGAAGGGATTAAATAATAATAGAGCTAATACCTTCAGTTGAAGACTAAACTATAATATCCTAGTACCTAAAGAAACCTAAGTGATCTTTAAGAAGGATAATTAAGGAGACTTAGTACTAGTAGCTAAACTCCTAATAATAGCTAGACGATCTAGTACTAGCTTACCTAGTAAACTAGATAATAAAGTAATTATAGAGTTTTATGCTTACCTTATATATAGTTACTAAGGAATCATAAAAACCTAGAAATAATTATAATAATAATATAGAAAAAAGGTTACTAAAGAATATATAGCAAAAGTAATTAAAGATTATAAAGTTTACTTTAAAAGCAAACCTACTTAATATCAACCTTATAGTATACTATAACCCTTACCTATACTATAAACTACTTAGTAATCTATATTCCTTAACTTTATTATTAAACTACTAAAGTCTTAAGAACCCCTTATAGGAATACATTATAATAGCATTCTTATTATTATAGACTAACTTATAAAGTATACCTACTTTATCCTATATAAAGAAACAAGTAATACTAAAGAATATACCTATATATTTCTTAAATATATTATTACTAATTATAGAACACTAAAGGAGGTTATATTAGATAGGGATAAGATCTTCACCTCTAACTTTTAGAAATTAATTATATTACACCTCAGTATTAAATAATTAATATCTATTACGTTTCACCTATAGACTAATAGATAAATAAAACAAATTAATTAAATCCTCAAAATATACCTCTACGTATATATTAACTACAACTAAGATAACTAAGTAGTACTACTACTAATAGCTTAATTTGCTTATAATAGTACGATAAGAGAAAGTACTAAGGAATCCCCTTTCTACCTAAACTATAGATTTAAACTAACTACTTATAAAGAACCTTAAGTAAGACCTTAAGTAGTTAAAGTAGTTGCCTCAATATAATAGATTAAGGATATCTAAGATAATATATATAAAGAACTTAAATTTATATAATAAAGAATAATAAAATTTAGTAATAAACAAAAGATTAAGGGACTAACCTTAAAAGAAGGAGATAATGCCTACCTTATATAGCGAAATATTAAAATAAAACAACTAAACGATAAACTTAACTTTAAAAAACTTAGACTGTTTAAAATCGCATAAGTAATTTTACTAGTTAATTATAAACTTAAACTTCTAGAAACTATAAAGTATTATCTAGTATTTTACATCTTACTACTTAAACTAGCACTATAAAGATTATATATAAATAACCTTATTATTATAGAAGATAATAAACTAAAGTATAAAGTAGAAAAGCTACTTAACTACTACTATAAAGATAATAAATAAGAATACTTAGTTAAGTAGAAAAACTATAGTTATAAAGATAATATATAGGAACTAAATAACAACCTATTTAATTATTAAGATAAAGTTAATAACTATATTAAGATACTTAAGCATATTAACCTTAAGGATAGGCTAAAGCTACCTATAAACCCTAAAGAATTTAGGAAGCATAAGATAAACCTCACCTAAGAGAATAAACAAACATAATAAGAAATATAATAAGTATAAAGAAAAACTAAGAAGTAAAAGATATAACTTCTATTCCTATAGTTATAAATAGGACGCCTTTAGCTAATATAATAAAGAAAAAACTTCATTTAGCTAGGAATACTAGAGTATAACTAAGAACCCCCTAAGGATACTAATAGGTTACTACTAACTAAAGGGCTAAGGTTAGCAAACTCCTTACTAACATTAAAACTCTACTAGTCTAGATTATTCTCTACTTTAAGGAACTAAAGATTACTTACTATACTACTCTTATATATATCTAATATAAGAAGAATATTATCTTCTTCTAACTCCTATATACCTTAAGAAAATATTTCTATATATCGCTCCTTTACCTTCTTCTAAATTATATAAATATATAATAAATAACCTACTACTTTAGCTACTTTAGCTTAAATATATACTAGCTTCTTATAAAGGTCTAGTAAGGTATTACTAGCTTACTCTTCCTTCTCCTCTTATTCTTAATATTAATTACTTAGCCTTTTTACTATAACTAATTAGCATAGTTATACTACTAAAAGAGTATAGCGAGGACTTATAACTTAACGCTACTACTAGACTATTATAAAAGCGCTTTAGGTTTTTACAACCTTAATAAGTTTTTATACCTTCTGCTATCTAACATATACGCTTTACGTAAAAGCAGTAAGTATAAGGTATAATGTTATTAGAACTAAAACGATAAAAGACGTCTTTATAAGTAGAACAAAATACTAACTTAGGCTGATTTAACTTTTAAATACAACCTAATATAGTGTTAATATTATAGATAAATCAAGAAGCATAATTAATAGACCCCTAACCTAAGACTAATAACCTACTTATATTAAGTCTTAAGAGTAAAACCTTTAGAGAGGGGACCTAATATTACAACCTATAAATAAGGATAACAGCTAAATAACCTACTTAAGCGTTAAGTAGCTAGGATAAGATATTTATACTATAAGATTATAAGAATAGTAAGGACTTACTTA
The DNA here is from genome assembly GCA_025328345.1 of Colletotrichum sp. SAR11_59. Lineage (NCBI taxonomy): Eukaryota > Fungi > Ascomycota > Sordariomycetes > Glomerellales > Glomerellaceae > Colletotrichum > Colletotrichum sp. SAR11_59. The sequence continues at coordinate 16,453 of JAKMXC010000352.1, forward strand.
GTATAGAAGAACTATAGTATAAGTTATATAATAATAAGATAAGAGATTAGATCTATACGCTAAGAATATAGAAGCTATACTTAGTATATATAAACCCTATTAGGACTAGGAATAGTAATAAAGATAGTAGTACTATTTAAGACTTATATATAGAATAACCTTAAGCTTAGCTTATAGTTATACTTCTATAGCTCTTTAGTAATTAACTTCTTAGTATTTATCCTTAAGATACTTTTAACTTACTTTTATTACGAATTACTTATTAAGTCTAAGACTAATTACCTTAGTCTCTAAAGACCTAATCTACTATTAGCCTATAACCTATAACCTAGACTACAACCTTAGTATATTATTACTATGTATTAATCCTTAGCTTCTGTTAGCAGACCCTACTGTTAGATAGCTGACTGTAATATTAGTCACCTCCCTGCAGCAGATATGCATTAAAGTCTGCTTGACGCTTATCAGCTATAACTAAGCTTTCAAAGAGTCTAATAGAAGTATCTGCGGTCCTAAGCGATATCTTTTGCTAGTTGACTTTAGGAAGATGGTGGAAATTATGCTGCACTTAGTCTTCTGCGCCTGACAATTAATAAGATGCCTCGTGGTTATCTGACATTTGTGAAACACAGCCTCATACTAAAATAGTCAGGGAATTTCGAATGAAGCGACAAGCAATAACATCAACCTAAAAGTTTGAGAACATTTTAAACATAAAATGACGATGGAGGTGCCTCATAAATATTTGCAGGCAGTGTATAGGCATCTTATAACGCTGAATAACGAGTTGTTGCATCATATTGGACAACTAGGACACTTAGCAGGAGTAGACGTTGATAGCGCATAGAGATACCGACGCGCAATATATATTGCCTATATATAACCTTCTTAGGCAGTTGAAAGAGCTAGTTTAAGTAATAGCGACTAGGGATAAATACTTAATTAAAGATAATAGTGTTAAGAACATTTATGTTACAACCTAAGAACAAGGATAATAGATAACTAACCTACTTTAGTGTTAGGCGGTTAGGATAGAATATTTATACTATAAGATTATAGGAATAATAGGGATTTACTTAGAAATAGAAGAACTATAGTATAAGTTATATAATAATAAAATAAGACTAAGTAAATAGTATAGAGCACTAAGTACTTAATTAGAGCTACTAAGTGTTTATTAATACTTACTAAGCGTTTATTAATACTTAATTAGTAATTAGTAATAAAATAAAGGAACTATTTAAAGATTTATATATAGTATAACCTTAAGCTTTACTTAAAGTTAAACTCTTATAGCTCTTTAGTAATTAACTTCTTAATATTTATCTTTATAAATACTTTTAGCTTACTTTTACTATAACTTATTTATTAAGTTTAAGACTAATTACTTTAATCTCTAAAGATTAATCTACTATAGCTTATAACCTATAATTAAACTATAACCTTAGTATACTATTATAACATATTAATCCTTAACTTCTATTAGTAGACTTTACTATTAGATAGCTAACTATAATACTTTAATTACTCCTATTTAGTAAATTAACTATTAATATCTACTAATAGTAAAATAATAAATATATCTTCTTATACTTTAGCTAAATCCCCTACTTTAAGATCCTTATTTTCTTTATATAACTAGCTTTAAAGTTTAGTATAGGAGCTTATTAATATTAAAGACTATAATATATTAAACCTTAAGTATAACTCTAATAGAAAAGGTTTCTTTACTAAAGAAAGATATAAAAAACTCTAATATATTATTTAGAAATAAGATACTAAATCTAAAGAGATATAAACCTTTATTAATAAAAGTAAGTAAGCTATAAATAACCTTAATAAGTAGTTTTAAAACGTTAGATAAGTATATAAGAAACTTAAAAAGGATATTAAGAGTAATACTAAGTTTAAAAAGGTTTAAGAACTTTAAGAAGAACTTAATACCTTCTAAGCTACTACTAATATTATTACTACCTCTATTAGAGAATAATAAAAGTTTAAACTTAATACTTCTATTACTTATAATAATACTTCTAAATAATTTAAATTATTCTTAATTTAAATTAAGAACTATTAAAACTTTTATTATAGAGACTTTACTAGCTAGACTAAGAAAGTAATTTATATAGCTACTTACTTCTATAGAAGAACTTTTAAGTAGTTTAAACTTATCTAAAAAGAGTTTCTTAAGTATAAAATACTAAATAAATACTCTATTAAGACTTATAATATCTATAGTAACTTCTAAAGATTTAAAGATACTTTATACTCTTTCTTTTAGGACTTTAATGAGAAATAATAAGTAAAAAGAGAACTAGTATAGCTATAGCAAACTAAGTCTACTAAAAAATATACTACTATATTTTAATAACTTAATATCTAGCTTAACTTTACTAAAGAAACTAAAATCTTTATATTCTATTAAAGATTTAAAGATAAAGTTAAAGATAAAATTATTAACATTAACTATCCTAAAGATTTTCTATAGTATACTAACCTAGCTATTAAAATTAATAATTAACCTTTTAAACGCTATAAAGAAAAAAGCAAAAAGTAGTAAGAATTAAACTTTAGATATAAGTACTAATAGTAACCTTAGTAGAAGTTTAACTACTAGTAGAATAATAATAGACTTTATAATAACTAGAGTAATATATAATAAAGTACTACTTATAGATAATATAGTAAACCTATAGACCTTAGTATAATAACTAAGTTTAATAATAAGAAACCTTAGAACCTTAAGTACTATAACTATAATAAATAAAAATATATTATTAAGGACTATAAGTAACTTAAGAAACTTTTTTAGAGACTAGTAGCTAAATAACTTTCATAAGTTAATATAATTATAAAAGTATTATATATATTATAATCTTAGATTAGATATTATAATAATAACTATTAAATTTACTTTAAAAATAAAGAAATATTAAAATACTATCTAAAGGATAGTAATTTAAAATAAACTAAATATAATATAACTATTTTAAACTTTTATCTTAAAACCTTAATAATAATATATACTAGTAATAATAAGATTATAAGAAAACTAGCTAAATAGTTTAATAGAATACTATAGACTTAATAGTTTAAATCTATTAGTACTTCCTCTACTATATAAAACTAAGAACTAAAGAATAATAATAAATAAAAACTTATATACTTTTAAAAAACTAAAAGCTTATATTTAGAATAAATCTAAGAAGAACTTTATAGTCCCCTATAAAAATAATAATTAAGAGCTATACTTTTATATATAGAATAACGTAAGTATATATATAGAAATCCTACTAAGATTAAATAAATTAATTAAGACTTTAATAAATAAGTTAAAGAAGAATCTAAAAAAGAATTAGAATATTAATATAATTTTCTAATAGAATAATAACTCCTTAGTATAACTAGTAACTAGATTTTAAGAGAAAATAAAAGTTTACTTTATAACTTAAATAAACTTTATAATATTACTTACTAATACGTTTAGATAGAAATTACTTATAAATTTATTTCTAGCGTAGATAACTTTAGTTCTAAAGAGGATTTTAATAACTAAAAAAATAGAACTAAGTAACTTCTAAAATACTAGGAAATTAATATACTTTAAAATAAATAGTAACGTTATTTTTATAATACTTTAGTAGGATAATAAGACTAAAACTATACCTTTTAGCTATATATAGAAAACTACTTTACGTTAAGAAGTAACTACTAACTTTATTAAACCTTCTTCTAGCTTTAATACTTTTATAATAAATATAAAAAATATATAGAAGAAAAATATAATTATTAGTTCTACTTTAGGAAATATAATAATAAATTTATTTATAAGATTTACTTAATATTTATTATAATTAGATAGATTATAATACTATTTAAAGATAACCTTATAGCTTTTAAGCTTAGCTTTTAATTCCCTATAAGATATTAGTATAATAATAATATAAAGTAGGATAAATATTAATAAAATAAATACTAAGTTTATTACTAAGAAAAGATATATACTAAGAGAATTATAAAGAATAGACTTAAACCTCTATATATTAAGATCTATAAGAATAGCTTCTTAAAAGTATAAAAAGAAAAAAAGTAAATTACTTACTTTAGATAACTAGAATAGTTAAAAACCTAAACTTACTTACTAATAATAGATTATAATAAGTAACTAAGAAAAGATCTATTTACTAGATATTATAAAAATATAAAACTAATATAAAACTTAAAGTTACTATTAATAAATAAATAATACTTATATTAATTAATAATAGAACTAAAGTAAATTTTATTACTTTCTAAGCTATTAATAAGCTAGAAGTATAATAAAGAAGTAAAGAATAACTATACTTTCTATATATAGTAGAAAGAGAAGAATTTAAGTATAAAAGAAGTACTATTTATAATAAGACTATATTTCTTAAAATAAGCTATTTAAATTAAAAAGAAAGAATCTAATTTAATATTACTAATATAAAGATATATAATATAATACTAAGATTACTTTCGCTATAAATAAATAACTTATAGATAAACTAGAGTAATAGCTAACTCTATTAAAATTATAATAATTTAGTCCTTAAGTAGCCTTATTAAGATTAAGTTTTAAATAAGTTAATATAATTAGGAATAGTAAAATAATACTTCTATTATTTTAAAATAAAAGAAGCTATATTATAACTACTAAAAATAATAGATCTAAAATAAAAAATAATCTACTTCTATCTATTTTAGAAGAATATTAAATTTATAAAAAACTTTTTATAGCTAAGCTAGAAACTAAACTACTTAGATATATTAGTTTTAACTATAAGATTCCTCTTAAAGAAGAGAAAGAACTATATTTTAATAAGATCTATAAACTTAACTAAATAGAAATAGAAGTTTTAGATAAATACCTTAAAGAAAACTTTAAAAAGGGATATATTAGACCCTTAATATTACTAATAGAGGACTTAATTTTATTTATACCTAAAAAGAATAAAAAACTATAACTATATATTAACTACTATATACTTAATAAAATAATAATTAAGAATTATTACTTACTATTACTTATTAATAAAATAAGATAACTCTTTTATAAAGCTAATTAGTTTATAACTTTTAACTTTAAAAGAGTTTATAACTTAATTAGAATAAAGTAAAGAGAAAAATAGAAAACTATTTTTAAAATATAAAAAGAATATTTTAAGTACTTTATTATACTTTTTAGTCTTACTAATACCTTTATAATATTTTAAAATATAATTAACTAAGTCCTATATAAATATATTAATATCTATATTATAGTCTATCTAGATAATATCTTTATTTTCTCGCTTATACTTAAGAAATATAGAGAAGATATATACTATATCGTATAAACCTTCTAAAAAGTTAAGCTATTAGTTAAACCTAAGAAAAGTAAATTTTATATATAAAAAGTAGAATACTTTAGATTTACTATTACTTTTAGAAAAGTTTATATATTAGAAAATAAAGTTAAAGTTATTAAAGAATAACTAATACTTAATAACTTTAAAGAAGTCTAAGGATTCCTAGGTTTTATTAACTTCTACTATAAGTTTATTAAAGATTATAGTAAGATTAATATAGTTCTTATAAGTTCTAGCTATAAAGATATACTATTTATATAAAAAGAACTATAGTAAACTATATTTTAGAAGATTAAAGATCTTATTACTAGTAAACCTATTTTAATTATCTTAAACCTAATAAAGTAGTTTAAAGTAGAGCTTAATATATCTAATTATATAATTAGAGCGTAACTATCTTAATAGGATTTAGAAGGATAACTATATCTATATACTTTCTTCTTTTATAAACTCTATAGACTTAAACTTAACTACTAGATCTATAATAAAGAACTTATAGTAATTATTAAAGCTTTTAAAAAATAGAGACTTAAACTCTTAGGAACTATATATAAAATATTTCTTTACTTAGACTATAAGAACTTTTTATACTTTATAACTTTAAAAGTATTAAATAAATAATAAATTAGATAGTTTAAATTCCTATTAGAGTTTAATTTCTAAATTATTTATTAAAAAGGATTAGAAAATAGTAGAGCTAACGTTTTTAGCTAATAACTAAACTATAATATCTTAATATTTAAAGAAATCTAGATAATTCTTAAAGGAAATAATAATAGAGACCTTATACTAGTAACTAAACTCTTAATAATAGCTAGATAATCTAATACTAGCCTAACTAGTAAACTAGATAATAAAGTAATTATAGAGTTTTATACTCACTTTTTATATAGTTACTAAGGAATTATAAAACTTAGAAATAATTATAATAATAATATAGAGAAAAGGTTACTAGAGAATATATAATAAAAGTAATTAAAGATTATAAGGTCTACCTTAAAAATAAACCTACTTAATATTAACTTTATAGTATATTATAACCTTTACTTATACTATAAACTACTTAGTAATCTATATAACTTAACTTTATTATTAAGCTACTAAAGTCTTAAGAACCCCTTATAAGAGTATATTATAATAGTATTCTTATTATTATAGATTAACTTATAAAGTATACTTACTTTATCCTATATAAAGAAGTAAATAATATTAAAGAATATACCTATATATTTCTTAAATATATTATTACTAACTATAGAACACTTAAAGAAATTATATTAAATAGAGATAAGATCTTTACTTCTAACTTTTAGAAATTAATTATATTAAAACTTAGTATTAAATAATTAATATCTACTATATCCTACTTATAAATAGATAGATAAATAGAATAAATTAATTAAATCCTCAAAATATACCTCTAAGTATACGTTAATTATAATTAAGATAACTAAATAGTACTACTACTAATAGCTTAGTTTACCTATAATAGTATAATAAGAGAAAGTACTAAAGAATCCCCCTTCTATTTTAACTATAGATTTAAACTAACTATATATAAAGAACCTTAACTAAACTTAGATATAGTTAAGGCTATCGCCTTAGTATAATAAGTTAAGGATATTTAAGATAATATATATAAAGAACTTAAATTTATATAATAAAGAATAACTAAATTTAGTAATAAATAAAGGATTAAAGGACTAACCTTAAGAGAGGGAGATAGCGCCTACTTTATATAGTGAAATATTAAAATGAAATAACTAAGCGATAAACTTAACTTTAAAAAACTTAGACCTTTTAGGATTATATAAGTAATATTACTAGTAAACTATAAACTTAAACTCCTAGAAACTATAAAGTATCACTTAATATTCTATATTTTACTACTTAAACTAGTACTATAAAGATTATAAATAAATAACCTTATTATTATAGAAGATAATAAACTAAAGTATAAAGTAGAGAAACTATTAAACTACTAATATAGAAATAATAAGTAGGAATACCTAGTTAAATAGAAAGACTATAGCTATAAAGATAATATATAGGAACTTAATAATAACCTACTTAACTATTAAGATAAAATTAGTAAGTATATTAGAACGTTTTACTATATTAACCTTAAGGATAGACTAAGTTTACTTATAACCTTAGAAGAATTTAAAGAATATTCTAAATAAGCTAATAAAAGAGAAAATCAGACGTAAGAAGGAATATAATAAAAACGAAAAGAAGCTAAGAAATAAAGGATATAACTCCTATTAGTATAAGTATAACCTAGAGGATACTTATAGCTAACTTAATAAGAAAAACTATTTATTCGCCTAGGAACGCCTATAGATAACTAAAACTCCCTTAATAAGAAGTTTAAAGTAGTTAGATTCTAGTTAAATAAAGTATCTATATTTAAAGTACTTTAAGTACTTAACGATTATACTTCTAAGGTAGAAGCTAATATATCCTCTAGAGACTTAGTAACTACTACTTTACTTTTCCTAAATATTATTTACTTCTACTCCTATAATTATTCTAACTTCGCTAGTAATTTATTTAATTCTAACTAAGCTTTTTAGTAAGTTTTAGCTTTTTACTATAAAATAGTAACCTTTTTATAAAATTTTACCTTCTCTATAACTTCTATTTAGTTTAGACGATCTAACTGTACTACTAAATGATTTACTACTTACTAAAATTAGTAAGAGACTATATAATATAACTAGAGAACTTATAAGTATAGATTATATCCTTAGAAGTATTATAAGAAATACTTAGATAATAATAAGTCCTATAGATATTAGAATCTAGAAGAAGTAAATAATATATACTATATAAATAATAATTAGAGTAAAGTATTTTATTCTTAATATCTTTATTAAGAAATTAAAGAATCTAGAATAAATAGTAATAAGTTAAAGCACCTAAAGATTTTTATTTTTTAATATAACCTAATATAGTATTAATATTATAGAACAAATTAGGAAGTATAATTAATAGATCTCTAATCTAAGGCTAATAACCTACTTATATTAGGTTTTAAAGGTAAAACCTTTAAAGAGGGGACCTAATATTATAACCTATAAATAAGGATAATAACTAAATAACCTATTTAAATATTAGATAGTAGGAATAAGATATTTATATTATAGGATTATAGGAAATAGTAAGAACTTACTTAGTATAGAAGAACTATAGTATAAGTTATATAATAATAAAGAATAAGTATAGATAAGGGATCTATAATAAGTATTTAGTAGATACTAGAATAAGTACTTATCTTACTTTAGAATAAACACTTATAGTAATAAAGGGAATAACGCTTATAAATAGTAGAACTATCTATATAAGAGGATTTATATATAGTATAACCTTAAGCCTAGCTTATAGTTAAAACTTCTATAGCTTTTTAGTAATTAACTTTATAATATTTATCTTTATAAATACTCTTAGCTTACTTTCACTACAAATTACTTATTAAGTCTAAGACTAATTACTTTAGCCTCTAAAAACTAATCTACTATTAGCCTATAACCTATAACTAGACTATAACCTAGTATACTATTATAACACGTTAATCCCTAGCTTCTATTAGCAGACCCTACTATTAGATAGCTAACTATAACATTTAGCCTTTTCCTAAGCTTTGCCATTACAAGTATTTTCTAGCCGCTCATTACTCCTCGCTCCTCACGTCTACCTCTAGACAAAACTATAGCGTCATCTAGCAATTATATGCTAGTCTTAACCAAGTATAACCCATCTAATTTATCAACCATCCTACCACTCAATTAATCCTCAAAGCCCTTAGCAGTTAGTTGCAACTAGATAATATTGCGAAGCAGCGTCGCGTCTTCCAGCGATCCAATACCCATCTTCTATCAGTCAAGAAATCTCAGCTAAAATTCATAGATAATGCAATAGAGATATAAACTCCTACGTTCATAAGCTCAACCAGTCAAGTTCCAAAGTTTCTCCAAGCGATCAAATAGATATACCTAGAGGAATATACTAAATTTTCATTTTAGTTCTCAAAAGCTAATAACCAAGTGAATCAAGTATAACTAGATAGAGACAACCCAGCAAATAAGTCGCCATATACTCCTATTAAGCAAGCTGATAAATTTTAATACTAGCTACAAACCTCTCAATAAGTAACTATCAACCTATCTAGACTAAATGATTTGCTTTATTTAGTTTCTCTATACTAGATAACTTACTCACTTATTTATACTAATCATATGCTAATTAAATCCTAGCTACAGATACTACCCCTATAAATAACTTCTATGTTCTACTACATATTCTATAACCTATACCTTACATACCACAATACCCCTAAGGAAACCTAGTACAACCACTCTACCTAGCCCTACTAATAACAGCATCAAGTAAAAGCTGAAGTCACCAAGTGATTGCTTATCATAACATTCAGTCATTTTCACGCTGCTAAGGGCCTAAAGAGGCCCTAACTTAGCATATTATAGAGTTTCACTATATAAGAGGATAAGGCCTAGGTCTAATATTAAAGTACGCAATAAGTACCCGCTTCTAATACATCACCTCTTACTTTAATATACATACTAATCAGTAGAATCATATCGTAGATATAGACTTAGATCTAGAGGTAATTATAAATATTAGAAACAAAGTCAACTTTTAAAGCTTCATAGCGTTTATAAATAAGGTCAAGCATACCAGTATATATTTTATAGCCTCCTCAGCTACCTATCTGAAACCAACAGTTAGACGCTATCTCAAACAAGCATATCAAACAAGAATAATTAAACCACTCCCTCTCTCGCAAGCAGAAGGCCAGGGTTATCCTCATTAGTATAGCTTTCTATAAATATCAGAATAAAGGTTAACGCTCAATACAGTACGCTGAAAATATACTATAGGCGTCGCATAAGTCTATGCTAGATATTATATTTATTAAGGTTGCAGACAGCGCTTATTCTTTACAAGTATAACAGGCGATTAGTAGAAGACGTAGGTGTAGTTACTACAAGATTCAAACATATAGAAGACATAAATACATCTCATAGAAGACCTATATATAACAGTAAAGAATCATATGCGCAGTCAATAAAAGATATTAACGCAGAGGTTTTTAGATCATAAATATCCCACGCACAACAAGATGATAAAGAATTAGAAACTAGCACCTACCGCCTAACGTTCTAGTAGACAAGAATAGAAGGCTCTAATAATAGAACAAGAGTAGAAGGCAGCATCTTAATAGTCTAATAATAGAAGGACTAAGGCGACCACAATCCTTAACTATACTTACCTTACGCCTTTAGCATACCTAAAGGTATCTATCTAGAAAGTAAAGGGGTATAGCATCACAAGCCTGCATTACGCTAAACCTTCTACGTTATAATTCACTTAAAGCTAGCATTACGCCTCACTAAATAGCACTAAACAAGACTAGATAAGACTTAAAATCTTATACACCTTCTCCCTCCTCTCTCCTAGCATATACTAGGAATTTACTTCTTCACCTAGCTACCAAGCAGATCATCTATAATTTAATACAAGCACTATCATTAGCCTAAAAACTACTAGCAGCTATAAGAAGTACTAAACTTTAAATAGGGATAGATCAGCCCGCTTAAGCTTACCTAGATCCTAAATAAGGCTAACAGAATACCAAGCTGCATTATGCAAAAGGGTTGCATAAGTACAAAAAGGTTAGATATATGCATAAGGTGCTATATTTATGCATAAGGTCTATACTTATACATCACTATCCTAATCCCCCCTACCTTACGAAGAAAAGAAAAAAATCGACGTCGCGCTAGCTAGCCAAGCCTATCGCAACAAATTCTCCACCTCCAGCATCACCACCCACTAAGAGCGCTATCACTTTAGTACACATACAGCACGCCGCTAAGAAAAATCCTAGCATAGCCCTCTAGATACTCAACTTCAATATATACCACCAGGCGTAAATAGCATAACTCCTAAGGATATAAGATCCTACGTCAATCATAGCCTCAGTCTCTTTATTATAACTAAAACCTTCCTATATCTATTAGCCCTCTTCCTCATGCTAGCACTATCTATCTCATGCAGACCCTTCTCCACAGCAATCATCATTTTAGTTACTAATACCACATCAAGCAACAGCTAACCTAATATCATCCATTCCCCATTAGCACCTTATCTACTAGCAGACATACTAACTAGGAAGTCAGTAGACTTATATACCTTAAGGAGAACCTAAAGGTATCGCTACCATTCATTAAACTCACTATCGTTATAAAGGACAGCACTAGACAATTAGCTGTTACACTAGTATAGTTAGATCAAAACAAGTAGGCCGCTATGCTCCATAAGGTATATAATAGTCCGTCCACTTTAACTTTCACAAGCGCAAACCAACTGCCAAATTTAGCAGCAAGAGGTCCCTAAAGCTAACAACTTCCTACCATCTTCCATCCCACCACTCTATGCAGCTACCCAAAGCAAACCAAGTTTTCTAACATAATTAAAGAAAAGCTTCCTTCCATCAACTAATCTTTAGTACTAAGCACCTTTTTTCTCCTTCTAAGTTTTAATAATACGTTATATAGCATAATACCCCTCCTTACTACAAAACTTACGCTAGAAGGCCCTCAATAATATATACAACTAATTAGTCGCCTAAGTCTACCTTTACCTAAGTTTATCTTTAACTCAAAAGTTTAGTCCTCTATACCTATCCCCTTCCAAGCTAATTTCTTCTTTAGTCTGCTGTCGCCTAAGCGTATTCTTACTAAAAATCAAAACTTAGCTATATTATAGAACACTAGCTTTCAGCATGCTTACCTATGCTATACCTTATCCTAGCTGCCTTCTACCTATATCAAGCTCAGCACCACTATAGATCATTATTCTTACGCAGAAATTCTATAAGATAAGCTGTTAGCTATAATAGTTAGGTTAATAACATAAAATAAAGATAGAACAAAAATCATAACAGTTAGCTAATCACTACTGCTACCTATACTTATTCTAAAGTTCTTATAAACCTTAGTCTAACAGCTAACACCTATATCTATCTCCTAAGGAATATAGCTTTAAAAGAATAAAGCTAGCATTAAGATAAGCATTCTTAGTAAGCCTTCTACTCCCACTTTCCCCTAGATATAATTTAATCTAATACGCTACAGCATCTCAGCCGACAATATAGATTATTCAATAAATACTACCTTCTCCTCCCTATCAAGCAGAAAGATCATAACAACCTATGCTATATTTCAGCAATCTACAAGCTACTACCTCCTTATTTATTTATTCCTATCTAAAGCAAAGATCAACATTAACACCCATTAATTAGGACTATTCCTCTTATACTATTTCTGCAAAAGCAGCAGCTAGGTCTCTTAATACCTAGGTAAAGTAAACTATTAAGCGACATTCTTAATATACCTAGACAATAAGGTACTAGCGTAGTAGCATACATACTAATAAGAAGATGCCTACTTGTAAGGTCTATAATAATAAATCAAGCGAAGCACCTTATCTCTAAGTTATTAAGAGCAACCTCTAACATTCAGCTTTCCATATAGTACTAATAGCATTAGCAAATAATTAGTACTATCTAGAAGAGTATTGCTTTTAGTTTCACTAAGGTATATATCAATAGTTTCTTAGTCTTCAGTTGCTTATAGCTACTAGTAGCATTACCTCATCCTAGTTAGACATCACACACCACCACCCACCCTAGTTTCTCTATAGAGCAGTAGGCTTATAGTACTTACTTAGAGCTAGTACTAATAGTAAGAATATCTTCTTTAAGACTCTAAGTCTATTGCTAACTAAAACCAGATCGTTTAAGCCTTATTCCCTTTTCTGTATCCTCATGCTCTCTCTAATAACTATTACCTTCCTATCGAAAAAGAGAAGCAGGTTATAGGTCTAGTACTAATATAATAGTATCTAAGTTAGAAGCATCTTATTCTACCTATCTAAATCATCTTAAATATAGCAACTACAGTTAGGTTCTATGTCCTATCTTCTAACTCCTACTATAGGTTGATATATTTCATCACTACCAAATTAACGCCTGCTAGTAGTTTTCTACATCCACGCACTATCAAATAATTAGAACCGCAGCACTCTACTAATCCCTAAACCCTTAGCTAGTTTCTCTTTAGATCTCTATACCTCCTAGGTCTAAGACTACTATTATAATATCAAACTACCTTAACAGCATCACAGCTAAGGCCCTATCCTAAGAAACCTATAAACTGCTGATAATTGCCTAAGTAGCAGAAGATAAGAAAACTATACCTATAATAACATTCTAAATGCTTTAGTCAGTCTACACAATCCCCAGCTATATAAAATCCACTAATAGGTTATATTCGCTATCAATACTACTTAATAAATAGCTACCTTAAGCCTATAAAGTCGAAAGAGAAATACAGCTAGCTCTTGCATACTAGCTGTTAATAAAGCATCTCTTTTCAGAAGTCCTATCTATATATATCAGCTTACTTAGGTCCCCCATCCAACATTCTTCGCCAGCAAACCTATACATAAGACATATCGCTAAATCACTCTACAGGGACCATTTATAAGCCAAAAAGAAGTATACTATTTAATACAGACTAAATTTTTTGCTCACCTTCAGCAGATATTCTAAAGTTTTACTAAAGCTAGCTGAAGATTAAATAGCAATCTTAGAGGTTATAACTTTAAATAACTTAGGCTGAACCCCTAATATCCTATCATCTAGATAATAGACCACTTAGGCGATAGAACAGCAAACTCTATAGAGAATACTCAAAACAAATACTAACCTCCTACAAACAGCAATCTAACCCTATTACATCATATATTAAGTATGCTGCACTTAATAAGGCTAATCTAGTCTCTTCTAATGCTATAAACGCCTAGCCGCTCTCAACCTATACCTTCAGCTAACAACATATCGCTCTATCAACAACACGTCGCTCTATCAACAACATGTCGCTCTATCACTACTTAAGCTTCTCAGTCAAAGGCACTTAGTTTGCTTAAAGACGTCGCCTAACTAGCAGCATTAAAGCGCCTAGATTTAGTATAAGGTCTACCCTAAATCATATCTTACGCGAGGAGCTATTATAACTATCCTTGCTCTAAAGATATATATCTAAATAGATCAATATTACTACTAAGGGAAAATAGGACAATCAGACTTAGATAACTAAACATCTCTAACGTTCGTTAGGGTATGCAGCTAAATATAAGATTATTACTACTAGCTTTCTACTTGCAATAATACTAGCTTATCTAATAGGCTTTTAGCATAGAGGTAAAGGTACGCATAGCACTCTTTATTTAGTATTATATTCCTTTTAAGATAGTATCTAATTATAAGATAGTCTAATTATAAACATTTAGGAGCCTCATAGCTTATGCATTCCTTTTAGTTTCTTCTACGCAACCTATATAAAATAACCTTAATATTACTACTAAGTTAAATAAGCTATTATTTATCAATATAAATATTTTTATCCTATAACATAGTAGGGTTGCTTAAGAGGCTTAGAATAAGATTCTATAAGCGAAAGCATAAACATAGAGCTATAGCAGTATATAACCCAACATTCTATGCTAGTCATCAGATATCAGTTAGACACTAGAGCTGATTTCTTATCAGTCTAGTTTCTATATTCTATGCTAATAATACAACATAAGAACGCCTTATAGGTATTATTTAAGTTAGTTATGCCTAAGTCTCATTCTCTAATTAAACCTTATGCTAGCTTAAGCTTACCTTTCTTATCGCCTACTTAAGCTTAAAACCTATTATAAAAGCCTACCTAAGTCTGCAAACCTATCTGCTACACCCTCACCCTCCTTTCTCTTAGGCGCTATACATCTAAAACTACTACCTTAGAGGAACTCAGCTCTTCAGCGCAACCATATCATCATCAAGGCCAAGGCTGCTAAGCTTAACAGCAAGCTTAAGGCTTCTAAGCAGACTATAAACAGCTAAGGCTGAACTAGACGCTAAGACTACTAAGCCAGCTAAGCTAGGCGCTACTTAAGCCATCTTAAGTAAGGTAGATTCTAAGTTAACTGCTATATAGGTTAGCCTTACAATAGATTAAGAGGCTCTTAAGTTTAAGAAGTAGTTTAATATTAAGGAAACTATAGCTAAGACGAGTAAGCTATATCATAGTATGTTAATTACGTCTAGAATTACAATAAGATGCTGCAGTAGGACCCTCTATATAACTTCCTCAGCTAAGTTTGCTTTGCAAACAGCTTTTATTAACTATAGTATCTGCAGTATTACTACTATAATATTTGCTAAATATCTTATCTACTTCTATAGATAGCTGCAACTAGCTTAGTCTCTAATATGCATATTTATAGAGAACTCTAGGCTGTCAGCTATATAAAAGTCTAACACTAGCTAACATTTTCCACTAGAAGTCACCTATACGACGTTAAGTATAAGCATTTACTTATAAAACACTAAGCCTAGCGTTCTCAACTATATATAAAGGAGAGTTCTAAATGCTAGCAGCTATTACTAAACTTTACATATATTCCTATTAATATAAGCAATATATATTAAAAAAAAAAATCCTAGATGATGATGAAATAGTGAGGTTCCTCCTGCTTATAAAACATTAAATGCGCCCTAGCAAATAGAAACTACATCAAGCTATATATTTTAAATCAAGCTAATTATATGCAATAATATAGATTCTATCGTATAGATTATATAGGCCCTAAACACCCCTTCGCTAGTGAGATTATCACACTCTTATTCTTATATGTTATCAGCTTCATAAGTATCTACTTAAGCGTAAGAACTATAATAATAGAGAACTTAATAGAGCGAGTAGGTCTTTATAACATTATATCTCAGCTGCTTAGTATTAAGTTCATAAAATATAGCAGCATTAGGATGAGCAGAAAAGCAAGGCTAAATTATTCGCTATAGGAAATCTTCATCTAAAAAGTTATACGTTTAAAAGCCTTTTAGTCTTAAGTTCTATACTGCATACATTTAGTTGCTTCTTTCTAATTACTAGCAGGCAGAATCTAGATTTTATTAATCTTTAGTTTTCCTCTAATAGCGCAGTAAAGTTATAAAGGCACCACTAACTCAATTATTCCAAGCTTACACATTATTTAAGTTTACATACTACACGTTATAGAGGCTTCTATAATACATAATACATAATATGATGTTCTACCTTACATGTTGCACGCAGCTAGAGCATACATGTTACATAATACTTAAGCCTAGATAACTATGCTATTCGTTCATTAGCTGAAGCCTATAAGTAATAAATAGTTTAAGATCCCTAATATTAAAACCATACTAAAAGAATCTAAATATTACTACGCCTACAACTAAAGCCTTCATTAAGCAGCAGCATCTATACTAACAGGCATTTAGCCCTAAGCTAATAGTATATCCTCAAGACATTTATATGTAAGTATAAGGGGTTCTATAGAGGTTTCCCTTATGCTCTTAACATAAAAGAAAGAACTAACCTTATCTCTATATAACTTCTTAAGACCTTAACTCTAAAGGGTGTTTAGCTAGGAACTATGCTTAGCATAAGTAATAAAGGGAATAGAGGTGGTCTATAAGGCAGCTAAGACACTTTTTAATTAAAATGTTCCACAAGTAAGCGTTACGCTGCAGAAGCAGACTTATTTTTATGCATATACTACTGCCTCATAGTAAGCTTGTAGTGTAGATAAGTCGTTAAGGTTAACGCTAGAACGATCAGGCTATAAATACTAGAGGGGAGGTCTATCATAAGAATATTAAACCTTAAGCTTATGTTAGCAGACAGACGCACTAATTCTCAGTAGGGTGCATACCTAATAGGGGGCTACATAGTATATACTATAGGCGCAGTATATCCAAGTGCCCTAGCCTATCTAAGGTACCTGCCTACGCAGCAAGTATGCGCATAACCTAGAGAGTCCTACGCAAACTTACGCGTCAAGCTGCACTATAAGCCTGCAAAGACTTTCTAAAGATATTATCTAATACCTAGATATACTGTAACCTTAATTTTTTTTTAAAAAAAATCAAATATAATCTAAGCTGCCGCCTCAAACAAAAGCTTTGCTGGGAAAAATCACAGCAAATCCTATAGGGTACGTACCTTTTTAGTCCATACTATAATTTTTAGTGCGCGTTCTATCTGCACCCTATGCGACTACGCCTAGGAAAACTAATCATAGCAGAGGGAAAGTCAAGCCAACCCAAGTAAGGTAGTGCTACGCAAGCCACAACACTCTCACTAGCCACCCCCACCTCACACTCCTCACCTTACCCAGTCGCTAACAGCACCATAGGGGGTTTTCCCACTCACACCTATCACAGCTAACGCATTCCTAGCAACCTAACTACCTACAGCTCCAGATTTACAACTACACTACATTCCGCTAGCAACCACCAGCATTATAACATAATACGCCAGCTTCTGCAAACTAGATTAGATCAGCTCAACTAAGCTAGTCTTAACCATACCAGTCAGCCTAAACTACTGCAGTCAGCATTCTCAACCGCTACGTAAAGTAGCTTAATTAATCTAGCTATAAGCGCTAGGCGCAGCTAGCTATAAAGTAGTATAGCTGATCCCTTATATAAAGGTAGGATTTAGGCTAGGTTTTAGGCCTTAGGCTTAAGCCTAGCTAACTACTATCTTATACCCCCTTTTTAGCTAACGCCTCTAATACTTAAAATTAAAGCTATTTCTATTTTAAAGTAGTAATTCAATTAATTATATAGTAGTTTTATATTATTCTTACTTCTATATATTATTCTTATTTTTCTATATTATTATTATTATTTTATTTTAACTTTAAAATACTTCTTAACCCTTTCTAGCTTTTATATAGCTAATTAATATTAAAACTACTACTTAAGTTATCTTTATAAGGATAATTAGATAGTTACTTAATATAATTAGTATTACTTTCTATTTTCTATTTAAATTAAGTTTCTAAGTTAGTAACTTAGAAGTTTACTATTTAAAACTCTTTTATAAAGTTAAATTTTAACTTAGATAAGTTTAAAAACTATCTACTTTAGTTGAATTTTAGATTTTATATTCTAAGTAGCTTTTTCTCTCTAAAAGTAGTAATCTTTAGGTAGTTAATTAGCTTTATGTAACCTTATTATTATTCCTCTAATCTATTAATTAAGTTTAGTTAGGTAATAAATATAATAGTTTATAATTAATAATGTTAGCAGTCTAGTTAACCTATATAAGTAGGTATTATAGTTTACTCTATACTTTTTTTCATAGTATTAAAACCTAATAGTAGCATTTTAACCTATACTTAATCTTAATAAAGTAAATAAATAAATCTTAGTATAACTAGTTATTAATATTTAGCTTAACTTATCCCTAGTAGAAGAGGGTAGGTAAGTAGGTAGGTAGGTAGTAGAGCAGTAAAAGGTATTAGCGAGAGCGTTATTTACGACGTTATTATTTATAAAGGCGTTATCTATAATATAGCTAGAGCCTAGTAATAGCTTAAACCTATACTTAAGGGCGTAAACTTAATAGTATAACTCTTTGCGTAGCTAAAAGGGTTCTTATAGCTATAGTATAAGAACTTAACTACTACTTTAAACGAGGCTTTTAGCTTATTCCTTATATCCTCCTATATATATAGTAACCTTATATAATATCCTTCCCCCTCTTTAAATATAAGCGTAAGCTAAGTAAAGCTAAGCTAGATAACCTAATCTATAAGACTAACGTTAGGGATATTAAGGGCTCTAACTATAGCTTACTTACTTATACTAATAAGATAACCCTTCTTAAATTTACTTAGCTATACTTACTTAAAGTTATAATTAATAAAAACAATCTATAGTAGTTATATAGCTTTAAGATTAATATAGATATAGTTAAGGTTACTAATAATAATCCTAACGCTTATAAATACCTTATAAGCTTCCTTAAGATAGCTAAGGTAGCCTAAAGGGTTAGTAAGTTAGGAAGGGTGAATCTAATATTAAGAGTATAGCTGATAGTAGTAGGGCTCTTCCTACGTTAAGACTACATAGCAGGGCAGAAGATGTTATCTAAATAGCGTGATAGTATAGAGGCCTCAAGGCCCTTACGCCTAGCAGAGCAGCGCAGACGTCTAAATAGCAGAGGAAATGAAGATAGGCGCAGATTGAATATAGCGTAGAGATAGAGGCAGCTAGAGGAAGATAGTTGAGGCTTATTGTAGTGTTTAAATTTATAATTTCTAAGTTTAAACTATAGTTATATAACCTAAAGGTTGTTAGTAGCAGGCGAGGGGACTAGTCTAGCTTTCGCAGTTAATACTAGTTAAATTTCACAATATAAGGCTAGCAGCCCTTATAATTAATAATACTTTAAAGATTAATCTTTTTATAATACTTTTAAAACTTAGTTAATTAATCTTTTACTCTTTTAAACTTTAAATTTATATTAACTTTATTTAAGTCTAAAGTTAATTAAGCTTTACTAGTTAAACTTAATATAGTTATAATATAGAGATATATTAATTAAGATATCTAACTTAGCGATAAACTTATAACTTAGTAAAGTTAAAGTCTTTAATTACTTTTTAAGCTTTTATTATTAAATAACTTCTTATATAAAAGACTTTTATAGTTAGTAATTTTACTATTAAAAAGAATGAATTAAGGTAATTAAAATAATATAAAGTCTAACTATAAAAGTTAATTGGTTAGTGAGATATGAGGGAATAAAGTTATTATATATAAAAGAAATAAATAAATAGAAGGGATTTAATTAAGATTAAGTCTTAAGATATTATCCTTAGATTAGGACTTATTATTAGTTATAGGTAGTTTAGATAAACCTAGTATTTTGATAAAGTTATAATACTTCTTAGCTATTAGTAGTTTAGTGAGGCTATTAGTAACTATTTTATAGGTTAGAATATAGTTAATCTTAAAGTCTCTATTGCTAATATTATTAATAATTTAGTAATACTTAATCTTAATATAGTATAGTTTAAGTGACTATTTACTTATTAGATAATTATTAAGGGTATTTATAGAATCTATATATACTTAGAGGGGTAATGAAATAGAGATATTTATCTTTTTAAAGAGATTTATAATATATAGTAAAGCCTTCCCTCTAGGTATTAGATTTATCTATTTAGCTTTATAGGTTAATATAGCTATAAATAATTATAGTGCTAATTTCTAGGTAATTAGTGCTCCTCTATATATAACTATATAACTAGCTATTAACTTACTTATTTTTTTATAATTAGACGAGCTAGCGTTATAGAATATAGATAATTTGAGGTTATTAATAGAGTAACTTAGACTACTTAGGTAGAGTATTAGTTGCTATAAGCTATAGAGATATTTTTATATTAATCTTAGTAGTTTATTATACTTTTTAGAAATATACTATTAATCTCTAGTAACTTTACTTATAGATATTATAATATCTAGTTATATACTATTTATAATCTATTATAACTTACTTAGATTACTTTAATATTTATATATCTTAGTAGGCGTTTTATATTGTTTTATAATCTCTAGTAGCTAAGTATTACTAAGGGGATAGGGAACTTAGTTATATCTAGTAATACCCTTCTCTATTAATATATTATTAATATATTTAGCTTATAAGATCTAAAGTTATCTTATTTTAAAAGGCCTCTAGCCGTTCACTATAATTTTTACCTACTTAGAGCGATAGACCTCCTAACTCTACGCCTCCTAATAATATATATAGCCTTTAGTTATATAATATCTAACGACCTCTTAAGTCTCTAACTACTTCTCCTAACCTCAGCTACACTTATATATATATATAACTTCACTATCTTTAACTTCACTTTAGTAATAATATAGTTTATAATTACTTAATTACTTAATTACTAACTACTAAACTATTAACCTATCCTCTCTCTTATATATTACCTATACTACTAATACTATCTCTATTACTACTTTACTATCTACTATTAGCTATACTATTATTAGTAATACTCTCTCTATTAGTTAGTATAAAGTATACTTACTAATAAGCTCTACTAAGCTTATATTTAGGCTTAAGCTATATCTACTTTAGTATTATAGAAGGTTTATATAAAGAAGAGCTACTCCTTAAAATATATAGAGATATATATAACCTCTACTTTAAGGTTATTAAAAGTATTTATTATTTTAATTATAATATAGAGAAGGTCCTTTTTAGAAGTATTCTTAAGAGCTCTATCTAATACTACTATAATAAAGCGCTCCTAATTAGAGTTAGAGTACTTATTAAAGTTTAAAGCTTTATTTAGTATATAAATATTATTCTATATAGTAATATCTTTAGCTATTTTCTTAAAGAAGGGTATACTTAGCGTAAAGTTAATGTTTTTATATTCCTTATGTAGTATAGATATTATAAAGGATTTATTATAAGTTATAAAGATAGGTTATTAATATAGGTTTAAGGATAAAGAAGAGGAAGAGGGAAGGGTATAGGGCTTTATATATAGTAGTAGAGCTTTTTATACTTCTAGCTATAAGAACCTCTTATAATAACCTCTTTAGTTAAAGAGTTATCTCTATTTAGTAGTGTTATTAAGCTATAAGAGCTTTAGTAACCTATTTAGCCTTAATATAATTAGCCTTACTATGTATAGCGCTACTAGCCCTACACTATATAGCTAGCACTATTGCTATTCTATTAGTCTATTTAGCTAAGGTATACGTTTAACTTTATAATATTTAGAAGGTTTACTTATTAGTAGGAACGTATAAGGTTTCTATACTATTTTCCTTGATTAGTAGAGGGTATAGGTTAAAGTACCTATATAGTGTTTCTAGAATTATGCCTGCATATAGGGTGAATTTTGCTATAGTCTTTTTGCGGGGGGGCTGCGTTATAACTACAAACTTAAGGAGTTTAAGGTAAAATACTAGGAGAACTTTATCTTTATAGAGTATTAGCTAGTAGTTATTATTACTAAAGAGTAGTAGGAGATCTCTCTCTTAGAGGAGTAATAAGAGAATATTACTCTAGAAGAGTATATTAATTATTTTACTCTAAAGAATTTTCTTTTAGTATTAATTATATTTATATATTTATAGTATTAATATTTAGTACTAATAAGTATAGTTTTAGATCTAAAGTTAGTAATCTACTTCTCTTATTACTAACTTCTACTTAAAGAGGCTTATTTTTCTATTTTTATTTTTTATTACTTTCTAATTCTTACGTTTCTTTTAAGTATAAATTATCTACCTTTTCTTATATTTATTCTTATTTAGTAGAATAAAGACAATAGTATAACTTATTATTTAGTTTATAAAGCTAAGTTTTAGCTTTATAAGCTATAGTTAGTAACTTATTACTATACTTATAAGTCTCGAGCTTAACTTCTTCTCTTAGCTATAAGTTATTAAATTTAACTAGAGGTAGTTCTTTTTTATCTTCTTTAAATATTATATCTCTTACCTACTAAATATTATTAGTTTTGCTTAATAAAGATATAGAAGATATTATTATAAAAGCTATTATATCTTATAAATCTTCTAAGTTTAGCTTTAGGTTTTATCTTCTACTTTTTTATATATAGATAGCTATTTAGGTAAATATAGATATAAACTTAGTAGTTTTAGTAGTAGAAGTAATATATATATAGTTTTCTTATAGTAGGAGATATATTAAGAGTATTTACTACCTTCTTATAAAGATTAATATTACTCTTATTATTAGATAGTAGATTTCTAACTTCTATAGAAGTCTTTATTAACTAGAGCTAAAAGGATTTAAGAAGGCTAGTTTCTATATATATTACTTATACTTTTTACTATATAGCTTTATTAGAGCTTTCTACCCCCTTATTCTACTAGTAAGAGTAAAGTATTACTATCTCTAGATAGAAACCTTACTCTTAAGTAAAAGGTTCTATTACTCTAAGAAGAGCTATATTATTATCTATAATAACCTTAGATAAATAAATAATACTATTTATTTCTATAATCTTCTTTAAAAACTAGCTTTATAGCTAATAGCTATATCTTTTTTTAATTTAAATACTTAAAACTATCTATAAGTTAAGAAGGCTTCTATAATATAAAAGCTATAAGTAATACCTCTAAAGCCTTATAATATTAGTTCTAGGAAGTTAATCTAAAGCTTTTAAAAAGCTTATATTAGTAGTTCTTATTATCTATTTATAAGTTATTATATTTACTTTACTATAAAGTAAATATAACACTTATATCCTATAAAGGGCACTTTTAAGGGGTTTATATTAATATTTCTTATAGTAGTAATAGTTACTTCTCTAGATAGATACTTTAGATAAACGTAAAAAGTTTAGTAATCTAGCTTAAGAGAGCTAAATTTATTACTCTAGTTAGAGGGATAGATCTAAAACTAAAGGACTTATATATTCTATTTAAAGTTAGTAATAGTTTTAGATATATCTTTATAAACTAAAGTATTATCTAAACTATTAAAATAAATATTTATCTTCTAAAGAAGATTAGTATTAATAATTTATACTATATTATAAGGTTTATAGAGGGTATTATATAGTTAGAAAGTAGTCTTTTTACTACTTAGCTTAGTAGTAACTACTTTAGCTATACTAATAGCTTAGCTAATTTAGTCCTTTCTACTTATATAGTTTATAGTTAATCCTTAAAGGAGATCTTAAAGGTCCTTAAAGATAGAGAGATTATTAAGGATATACTTACTAGCGTTAGTATTTAGTATAAAGGAGTCTATCCTCTTAATAGAGGCTATAGATATAATATATTAACTTAGTTATACTTCTTAGTTATTAATTTCTTCTTTATTAGCTTCCTTAATAGCATTATATATAAAGAAATTATTAGTCTCTATTTTAGTAGTTTAATTAATAGAACTATAGATAGAAGGTTTAAATCTCTTTATTAGTTACTTTTTAACTCTCTATATATAGTTAACTTTATATAGATCTTTAGTAAGAGATTAAAAGTTACAGTATAGATGAGATATTTTAAAGTTATCTACTAAAATAGTAAAAAGGTCCTCTTTTAAGCTTAAGCTATTAAAGTATTAATATAAGCTTTAGATTATTAGTTAATATCCTATTTAATACTAAAGTTTCTAAAGATACTATCTTAAGTTTAACTTTCTAAAGTAAATACTAAAATAGATACTTAAGTTATTAATTACTAAGTTTATAGTCTATTAATATATTTAAACCTATTATATAATAAAGTATAGTACTTATAGTACTTAAGGGAGTATTTACTATATTTATTACGGTATAAACTTATCTTTCTATAATAATAGTTATATATCTTATACTTATAAAGGTTTTTAAGATACTTAATATTATATAAGATATAGGGATCTTGTTACTTTATATTCTTAAACCTAGTTACTTAAGCTTACTTCTTTATAGTAAACTTCTTTTTATTTAATAGAGCTTTAATACCTTAAAAAGCTTACTTATATTATTCCTTTTTACTTAAACTTCTAAGTTCTTATAAGAAGTTATTATAGCTTTAAATCTTGATAATAAAGTTATTTTCTATAGTATCTACTTTAACTTAATTAAAACGTCTAAAACTTTAGATAAGTCTATAAGTAAAGGCTATAGTTAATAAGCTTATACTAAAACTATTTAGTTTATTAAAAGTTAAGTGAAGATCTTATATAAAATCCTTAGTATTACTATAGTCAACTTTAGTTATTTTGTTTTAGTTATTATAAACTTTATCTATAGCTAGTTTATTAAACTTCTAGGTATATTCTTTAGTCTTAATAAAGATATAGAAAGCTAAAGCTATAATAAAAAGACTATTATTAATTATTTCTTTTAAAAGATTATATTAAATCTTCTCTATAAGTAACTATTTAATAAGTATAAAACCTATAAGTATTAGATCACTTAAAAAGCTTAGATCTTTAACTATTACTACTTCATCTTTTTTAAAAACTATATCCTTATTATATCTATTTAGTATTCTTTTATTTATTAAGTAGAAGAGTAATCTTATTACTTTAAAAACGTTCTTAAGATTAATCTCTTATAACTTAAAGTTTATAGTTTTAGTTAATTTAAGAATAGTATTATATACTAAACTTCTTAGATCTAGTCTTTACCAGCTACTTTTTATATAGCTACTTTAGCTATAAGGTTTATAATAGAAGAGAGGGGAAGGCTAAATTAAAATAATTTTTTTTAATAAAGCTAGAAGAAGATAAAGTTAGATTACTAGTTAAGGATACATTAATTTATTTAATTAATTTAGTAG
This sequence comes from Colletotrichum sp. SAR11_59, assembly GCA_025328345.1. Classification (NCBI taxonomy): domain Eukaryota; kingdom Fungi; phylum Ascomycota; class Sordariomycetes; order Glomerellales; family Glomerellaceae; genus Colletotrichum; species Colletotrichum sp. SAR11_59. Next base: position 42,073 of record JAKMXC010000352.1, read on the forward strand.
TTTAAGAGAGGTTTAAGTAGTAGTTATAAGTAATTATTAGATAGTTATTAAGTAGTTATTACTATATAATTATAGTAATTATTAAATAATTATTAACTTTAGTAGTTTAAAAGCTAAAGAGATTTTATAAATAAGGGATATATATTATAATAGTTATATTCTCTACTTAAAAGTATTACTTCTAGTAGTTTAATAATCTATTAATTACTTTATAGTAATTATTAAACTATAAGGTTAGAGTCCTAATAGCTACTTAGGAATAACCTTACTATTTAGTAAATAGATTTAAGTATATAGAGGGTTTATAACCTACGTAAAGTAGCTTAATTAATCTAGCTATAAGTGCTAGGCGTAGCTAGCTATAAAGTAGTATAGCTGATCCCTTATGTAAAGGTAGGATTTAGGCTAGGTTTTAAGCCTTAGGCCTAGGCCTAGCTGACTACTATCTCACAACCGCCTTAACAGCAGCTCTCGCTTATGCGCTATATCGCACGACTAAACTAGCCACCTGCTAGCTGCTTCGCATCTATCCCCCGTTCCCTAAATGCAATAGCTAAGCTAGCTAGCTCTCTTTCAACCTCATATGTTAGGACTAATAGGCTTATTTGCCTAGCTTTAATGCATTTTTCCTACTTCATATCTAAGGTTTACCTCCTCTAGCTTCTATGCAATTCTTTTTAAAACACCTGCTGATTACTATCTATACTAAACCTTTAGAACTATATATATCCTCAATAAAGGTATCTTATTAGAAATATAAGATGTATATAGTTAGAAGTTAGCTTACTAATTAGCTAGCTATCCTATAGTTATTACTAATCATATTGCAGGCTTTAGGGAAGGTTTCAACCCTTAAGGATAGTTTCCCCGCTCTGCTTATAGCAGCTTCTGCATCAGCAAACACTACACATTACACTTATACTAAACAGCTAATATATCTAAAACCTTCAAGAGAATAATATAGATAGAGTTAGCTTCTTTCCTAGGCACTCTATAAGTAACCACATATATTTATAATATAGCACTCTTATAAAAGTCGCTAGATCTTAACTTTAAGTTTTTAAGCTAGGGAGCATAAGTGTAAATTATCTCATACCTTCTATATTAGCTCCTACCCCTATTATAACAGCTATAACCACGTTGCTGCTAACTTGCAATAGGGGGCTCTCTAGTCCCACGTAGAAGCATATTAGTTGCGTTTTATAGAGGTAGGCAGTATCCTCACTTAGCAGGCACTTCTTCCACTTTAAATCCTTTAAAGGATTAGAATCCCTGCTAGTTATAGTCTTCATAAATTAGATTAAATAGGACAAACAGAAGATATGCTTGCACTAGACTATTTTCAGACTAAGCTTATGTTAACACTATAGACTACTATAAACGTATTATATCTATTAACTTATTAAGACGACTAGCAGCAGTTAGATCTATAGGCTTACGTCTACTAAAATAACTAGCCCTATCAGCAGATTTATTACTTAGCAAAGACTCTAATAATAGCAACCTATAACTAGAGATCAAGTAGTATATATTTAGGCCTATACCTCAACTAGCTAAATTTCGCTTCAAAAGAGTAATAAAATATATAAAAGCAGTGCTATCTTGCATAAGCTATTAAGTTAGCCTTCTACAAACTATAAGGTAGCCTCAGCAACCTATTCTATATCCCTCCACTATTCTAATATCAAAAGCTTTCCTCTTTGCCTCCTAGATTTATGCTCATCAGCAGATTGTAGGTCTTTACTTACTAAGCTTCACACCCTTTTGAAACCTAATTCTAAAAGTCGCTATAATTCCTATATCGCATAGTAGTAGATCTATAACGATACTCTAAGCTTAATAATAAGCCTTCAAACAAATAAAGCTAGAGGGCGTAGTAAAGAGAAAAGCAAAGCACCTATTTCCTTACATAGCATCATATGTAAGATCTAAATATTTCCATAACACTAAATAGAATAACTCTACCCCTCTAACTTTAAAAAGTGCAACCTAAGCGTAAGGGAGTTAGCAGCAAGTTAAGCTATAGTAAGTAGTAGATCGTTATAAACTATAAGATATCCACAGCATCTTCTAGGACAAGTGCATAGTAATAAAGCAGGCTATGCTTATAAGCATCTTATATATACCTACTCTAGCTCTATAAGGAAGCTTCTAGCCCTACTATTAACCCTAGCGTTATTAACAACAGACTAAAGGTTGCAATTCCCTAAGACGCCACCTCTACTAACAGTAAAGCTGAGGTCCCTATCCCTAAGCCTATCAAGGTCCCTAAGACCAAGGCTGAGGAGCCTACTATCCTTAAGGTTACTATAAAGGAGATTACTAATAAGGTTTATAATAAGTCTGAGAATCCTACTAACTCCTCACACTCATTTCAGCTAATTCTCTAACATATTCCTAGAATAACGTAAGGCTTAAGATAAGCTTCAAAACTTAGAATAGAGCAAGCTCCTAGCGTGTAGGCGCTTACGCTAAAGCAGCAAGACTAACATCTATTACACATAATTTCATTTAGCTATTAGTTAAGGTTAGATGAGGAGGGTAGGAGGTAGGCAGCTATAAGAGAAGCGTAGGCTTAAGGCTGCAGCAGCAACAATAGCTCTAGCCTTCATATAGGCTTTCGCTCTAGGAGTTTGCTTAAAGCTTCAACATCTATAATATCTAATATCAAATAACTAGCGCCTCTTTCTACTATAAATAAGCTATAGGGGAGAGCTTAAATTTCCTTATAAAGATCTAAATTAATTATACCTAATATCCTCTAAGACTATATACTATATAAGTTTAGTAAGGTTAGTAGAGCAAAAGATTTCTAGCTAGAGCGCAGCGCTAAGCAACTACACCTAACGCCTCATAGCTATAAGGTCTCTTTTGCAACTACTAAAGACTAGTAGAGCCTACTACATAATGTTAAGAGAGAGAAGCCTTTCAGTCAGCTAGAGTATAGTATATTAGTAGTTAGGAGGCGCCCTAGCACTTAGAGGCGCCTATTAATTAGCTAGAAAGTCTAATAGTAAGAGGAACTACCTACATCAGCTATATAAGCATTATAATCTAGGTATATCTTAAAGGAGGACTTTAAGCAGGCAGGTTTAGGCGTTAGACAGCCTCTGCTTCCCCCCAATCCAACTATCTCTATCATCCTAAGATAGGTCCTCCTTACTGCTTAGTACTACAGCTACCTTAAACGCACTATGCAGTTTCTCTTAGACTACAACCTAGTTAGTCTAGCTATTAAGTTGCAGGCGCTCTATAGCGAGGCTTAAAAGTTATTTTATAAATAGCAGATTAAGATAGGGAGGAGTAAGAATAGGTGAACATAATAGATAGCCTTCGCAGATGTTTCCATATTAAGCAATTTAAAAGCGCAAAGTAGCATTATAAGGCTTTTTCTTAATACCTAAGTCTAAACAGCTTGTTCACTAGCAGAAGTTCAACCTTAAAGATCATATAGCTAACAGTAATAAACACACTAGATCTTATCTATCTCTGCATACTAGTACTTTATTCGATCTGCAGTCAAGACGTCTTATCACTGCAAGTCCTTATAGTGCAAAGCGGTTAAACCACAGCTTTAACTTAGATTCAGACTACAAGAGCAACAACAAATAGCAACACAAAGCAGTCACAGAATCCAGCAGCAAGAGGAAGGAGAAGACGCCTCATAAGCTATTCATTAAGAGCTAGAGTAAATGCAACTAGAAGGATAAACTACGCAAGCGTAAGGGCAGGAAGAATCTGCTAGCAGCTGAAGCATAAGCATAGCGCGAATATAAGCAAGATATCAAGATAGAAACAGCAGACGCAGACAAAGAGATATAACAGTACCTAATAGAGAGCCTCATAACCGCTAATATAAGCAGATTTATTTAAACCTAAGTCTTTAGTAGTTAAGAAAGCAAAACGTATAAGATTATAACTCTTAAGATTAGATCTCCACTAGACGCACTAACTACAGCCTAAATAAACTATACTATTGACGCTACCTACACTAAATAGAGGCTTATATCTCCTATTAAGTTCAAAATATACACGCCACTAAGAAGATCTTAGTTATACCACGTTCATAATACTAAAGACGCTATTACTATACTAATTAGCTAGCTTACTATAGCTAGTATAAGCGGCTACTTTAAGAACTTAAACGTAAATGCTATATCTAGCAATACCTTAAGCCCTCTAACGCGAAGAAAACACAGCTAACTGAAAAGTTCTAGTCTTAATCCTAGTAAAATCATAATTAGTGCCCATTTTAGCTAAAGGATGTACGCCCTCCTTAATTCTAGCAAGATCATACGTAGCGCCCTACCTTACTATTTCAGCTAGCTCTATAGAGGTTAGCAATCTCTTATAGGCAGTTAGTTAGATTCTATTCATAATCGAAAGAGTTACATCAGTAAAAGACAAACTACAGCAAGAAAGCAGTCCTCACGAAAGAGAGGCCTACAAACTTATCGCATAGAAGCTTCACAAGATATAACGCTTACCCAAGCTCAACATTACCTACGCCAAACTTAAGACTAGCATTACTATAGTATAGTACGCCCTGCTGTCTGAGGTCACACCAGCACAATAACGCTAGTCGTGCGCGCTTAAGGTGCAATTCAGGCTTATAGCGTAAAGTCTCAAAATAGAAACAAATGCACACTTTCAGGAGCCTACTAAAGGCTTATATTATTAACATCTTCATAGCGTTCTAAGATAAAAGGGCTTTATAATATTACTCCTAAGGATGTAAGATAAGGTAAAGCTTAATAGTAGGATCGTAAGGACAACATAAGGGATAGATAGCTTCTAGGTACTTATAACCTCTAGGCTATAGTGAGGAACTTAGCTTAAGTAGGAATTAAGCAGAGTAGGAATAAGTAAATTAGATAGATAGCAGCAAAGTATATAATAATAGCTAACTACTTTGCAGCTAACATAAAATAGTTCTATAGTTAGACTCTAGATAGCAATAAGAAATATTAAGTACGCCTAAACTATAAAACTTAGTGCAGTTATTTAGGAGCATTAATTAAATTTTATATTGTAAGTATTCTAGACTTTAACTATTAAGGTACTCTAGTAGCTAGTAGCAGAAGATATAAGCAACAGCAAAGTACCTATCAAAAGCCTAAAGCAAAGCTATAAGAAGCAGACTACTAAGCTGAACATATTATTAATATCACATAATATACCTATTTTTTAAGTTAGACATCACTTAACGTCAGCCTAAAAATAGCTTAAAAAGGCACATTAGTCCATAAAGAGCGCCACCAGCTTAAGCCCACACTATTATATAAGCAGGCTATAGGCTTCTAGCTATATTATGCTAGGCTGCTAGAGCAGCACTCTCAGCAGGCTAAGCTACAACAGCGCGCAGACAAAAGTTAGTGCAGGACACAGCTAGACAGGTTTAAGAGCAAGGAGTAGAGGAAGCGCATAGCAACCTAGAGGGTAAGCTGCGCATATATAGCAGCTTTATAGTTATATATATAACTACTTGCTCTCACTTAACGTATACTTGCTCCTAAAAGACACTAGACATCTATTATCTAAACATTAAGACTAAGAAAGTAGGCTTATAGTTATCTACTTATAAGGTAAGCGTAGAGCTAGCTTACACCCTCACATATATCGCTAGGGAAAATCATAGTATAGCCCTCTAAGTCCTCATTTTTAATACTACTGCTATTACTTTACGCTATAGAGAGCAGCATAGATAGCAATAGCTACTACTAGTATAAGATATTATACAGTAAGTCACTAAGGTTTCAAATAGAATAAGCTAAAGGGTATGCATGCTAGCCATAGTTATTATTACTATAGCTACTAAAGATAATACTAACTTCATCATATAATAGCTGTAGATCGTAATAATAAATAGACTAAGCTAGTAACATAACATTAAGATACCTAAAATTAACACCCTTAAGGTCGCGCTTGCATAAGCGAATTTTCTTCACGCAGTAGAACCCTATTAAGCCGTCTACATTATAGCAAGCACCAAGGTCTAAGAGACTATGCTTACTATCTAGCTAGGTCTTACGCCCTATATACTTACTAAAGAAAGACCAACCCTTCCTCAAGCTAAACGCTTCGCTAACCTAATACGTTAAGGCTATATATAAGTAAAGGCTAGAAACTTAACAACCTATATCATGCTAATAAGCTTAGTATACTAAGCCTCACCCTACTTAGCTAATATTATCTACTTATTATTATAGCTTCACACCTCCTTATAACATAGCATATTACGACAAATAATATCTAGCCTAAGACTAGAGCTTAAGATTAGCTTAAGACTAGTAGGTTAGTTATCATATATTAATTGAGGACCAGCCTGCAATCCTAGCGATATAGCGTATAAGGAATATTCTACTATTAATTAGTTTGAGGATAAGCTGAAATAGACTCTTAGCTGCTATATTTATCTAAAGAGTTAGTAAGATATATTACCTATTAGATTTTCTGCTAGTACTCTAGGTTAAGCATAACGAGGATATGCTTAGGAGATAGTTATATATAGCGCAAATCGCTAGGAAGACCTATCCTAGGTATACCTAAGATTCTATAGATCCTATCGCTTAACTTAGAGACTAAGACCTTAATAGAAGTATATACTAATATCTAGCTATAGGACTACTAAGGCTTAGTTAGCTAGAGCGACATTAAAGTGAAAGAGCATAATATTAATCGCATGCAACTATAATATACGTAATATCCCTTCGCAGATAGGATGATATAACTAGTCTAGCTGCCGTTAGTATTACTAACCTACACCCTAGGACCTAATCTAGCGACCACAATAACAATAGAGGGTTATAGGTTTCAAGGTTGAAATTAAGGCTAATCATCTCTCTAGCGCGATATACATAACGTTATCAAAGATTACTAAGGTTATAGAGAGTGATACCTACTCGTTCATGCCCATATACGTCAGCTCAGCAGACGTTTATTACTACCCTACAGCTAAGCTTTTAAAATAGTTAAGGTTAGGTGTATATATGCTGAAGTTGCTAGGATTAGTATTTGCTGAATGAGAGGTGCTTCTAATGTGTTCTAGCTTATAGAGGTTTTATTATAATGCTTAGAACGCGAGGAATTACTAGTTAACTTATGCTGTTTATATATATATCCCTAAGAGTAAGTAAAAACTTAGGATAGATATATATAAGTAGATTATCTATTGATTTAAACTAATCCCTTAATATCTAAGAAGTATTATTTTAATTTTTATAATCTAATATACTCTTTAAAGATAATTAATATATATATTCTTATTTTTATAGTTTTAACTATTTTAAAATTTACAAAATTTATAGCTTTTTCTATTATAAGTAGAGTAAAGATTTAGTTAAGTTAAGTTAAATAAATAAGTTAACTAAGATTAAGCTAGTTAAGTCACCCTATTAACTAAGATTAAGCTAGTTAAGTTAAGTTAACTATATTAAGTAACTTAACTTAATTAGACTAGTTAGACCAGCTAGTTAACTAGTCTATTAAATTAGACTAGTTATTTATTATAGTTAGCTATCTAATAGTAGAGTCTGCTAATAGAAGCTAAAGATTAACACGTTATAATAGTATACTAAGGTTATAGGTTATAAGCTTATTATAGATTAGGTCTTTAGAGACTAAAGTGATCAGTCTTAAGCTTAATAAGTAATTCGTAGTAAAAGTAAACTAAGAGTATCTATAAGGATAAATATTAAGTTAATTACTAAAGAGCTATAGAAGTCTAACCTTAAGCAAAGCTTAGGTTATACTATATATAAGTCTTACTACTTAGATAGCTCTACTTTTTATAAACGCTATTTTCTTTATTATTATAAGCGTTTATTCTAAAAGTAAAATAAGTGTTTATTCTAGTATCTACTAAGCGCTTATTATAGATCCTTTATCTATATTTATTCCTTATTATTATATAACTTATACTATAGTTCTTTTATTCCTAAGTAAGTCTCTATTATTCCTATAATCTTATAGTATAAATAACCTATTCTAGGGCTACTAGCCTTATATTATGAAATTTAACTAGTATTAACTGCAAAAGCTAGACTAATCCCCTCGCCCTCTACTAACAACCTTTAGGTTATATAACTATAGTTTAGACTTAAATAATATCTTCGCCTCTACGCTCCTCTATTAGTTAGACTTTAAACACCACAACAAGCTAAGTTAACTATCTTCCTCTAGCTGCCTCTATCTCTAAAGCTCCTCTAAGCTACACCCACCCTTTACGCTATATTCGATCTGCGCCTATCTTCTGTTAAAGTCTCCTCCGCTATTCAGACGTCTACGCTGTGAGCTCCGCTAGGTATAGGGGCCTAAAAGCCTCTATACTATCACGCCGTTTAGATAACATCTTCTACCCTATTATATAGTCTTAATAGCCCTCCTACTATTAGCTATACTCTTAACATATTTACCCTTCTTAATTTACTAACGTTCCCCTTAAGCTGCTTTAGCTATCTTAAAGAAGCTTATAAAGTATTTATAGGCGTTAGGATTATTATTAGTAACCTTAACTATATCTATATTAATTTTAAAGCTATATAACTACTATAGATTGTTTTTATTAGTTATAGCTTTAAGTAGGTATAGCTAAGTAAATTTAAGAAGGGTTATTTTATTAGTATAAGTAAGTAAGCTATAGCTAGAGCTTTTAATATCCCTAACGTTAGTCTTATAGATTAGGTTATCTAGCTTAGCTTTACTTAGTTTACGTTTATATTTAAAGAGGGGGAAGGATATTATATAAAGTTACTATATATATAGGAGGTTGTGAGGAATAGACTTAAGGCTTTATTTAAAGTAGTAGTTAAGTTCTTATACTATAGCTATAAGAACCCTTTTAGCTATAGTTATAAAGAGTTATACTATTAAGTTTATACCCTTAAGTATAAGTTTAAACTATTACTAAGCTCTAGCTGCGTTATAGATAACGCCTTTATGATGTTATAAATAATGCTGTTATAAATAATAGTATCATAAATAACGCTCTCGCTAGTATATTTTGCTACTCTACTACCTACTTACTTGCCTACCTACCCTCTTCTATATAGCTAGGGATAAGTTAAGCTGAGCGTTAATAACTAGTTATACTGAGATTTATTTGTTTACTTTATTAAGATTAAGTATAAGTTAAAGTACTACTATTAGGTTTTAGTATTGGGAAAAAAAAGTATAGAGTGAACTATAATACCTACTTATATAGGTTGACTAGACTGCTAATAAATATCCTATTCTAGCTGCCTAACGCTTAAGTAAATTAGTTAACTATTATCCTTATATATAAATTATAATATTAGGTCCCCTCTCTAAAGGTCTTATCCTTAAGACCTAATATAAGTAAGTAAAACAACAGACGGCTTGCCTGCCTTTGGAAACGGCGGCACTGACATGCCATTTTCGGTACCTGCCACATCGGGTAATTCTCGGCCATGCCATCCCTCGCTGTTTTTGCCGTCCCATAAAACAGCGCCTGCCCCGCCAAACACGTCGATGTACCTCGAAGTTCCCTTTGTATCTTGTCTTTTTCGCAACAGTACCCCGCGCCACATTCGCGTTCCCGCCAGCATCAGCCACATCCGCTCTTTGCTTTGACGACCTCACATCGTCAATATGCCTTCAAATCGCCGCAATAAACAACACAATAAATCTCAGCTTTTCCCCAAGTCAATTCAAGCCAACAGTGGGATATCCTATGTAGGTTCTTTCACCTCCCTACACCCGTTATTCCGATGCCTGGTATAGTATGCCCCGCCTACTAGGCTTCGGTGTTTCGCTGTGACCGTGTTACTGACTTCCTCAGTTTAGTGCCTTGCCGTTTATGGCAATTTCGTCCACCCTCGTCAGTTGCCTCGCGCCTCCCCGGTTCGTTGATCATTGATGTCGACAAATGCAAACGCCCCGCGGGCCCATCGTTCACTCTCGAGGGCTCCCCTTGCTGCACGACGGTGTCTGCCTCGCCTTACCGTCCGACCCAAAATTGCCCCTTCTGGTAATTTGAGAAGTCAGGGCGATCACGGCATGAGCTGGGGATTATACAACCAGTCAGCCGTGGTTAGAGGCGCTGTGTCAGGCATCACGCTGTTCCGTTGCGAGTGTTCAGGAGTGAAGCCCCTGGTGCCTGGCCTTACCCTAAGACCCAAAATTGCCTAATCTGGTAATATGAGAGATCAGGGGGGGGGCGGGTTTATTGGATGCGCTGCAGGACCATACAAACATAAAGCGGTGGTTCAAGGTGCCGTGTCAGGCATCACGACAAGCTCTCGTGGTGAAGTCCCTCGTTTTAGTCCTTCCTCGGGCGAAGGGGGGCAGAACTTGATCGCAAAATTGCCACATTTGGTAATTTCCAAGCTTTCAACCTTGTCAGCAGTTGGAACTCGGCGAAGATGGCGAGAAACACACCACATGTTGCGGAAACCGGCATCCGGCTGGGCTACTGGTCAACAGAGTACAGGGTCTGCCTCGCTGAGGGTCTCCGAGCTTCAAAGTCGTATTGGACAGAGGCCACAATGGCTTGCACCAGCAGAATTTCCTTGCTGGGTAATTCACGTCTCGGCTGTAGCCTGGATATCCGGCTCACCTACCCTTGGCGAGGCGTCACCGACGATGACGGCCTCGTATATACGACATGAATCACGCCAGCTAGGTCATGCACGCCCCGCGGTTACACCGCTGAACGATACTCTGCTCCTGCAAGGGGGCTTGGCTCATTCAACGTCGGCCCAGACCTGGGATATGGCTCGCGAAGAAGTCTTCTATCCAAGGCCCCGAGGATCAGCTCATGCCGGCATCTCGGAATATTCAGCCAAGGTGCAGCAATTCCGGGACCCGTCTGCCAACTGATAGGATCACGACCCCAGCAATATTAGGAGCGAGGGCTCGCCGACGAAATTGCTCCATTGGGTATTTGCAGGCCGTGGGCAGAGATGCAGGCCCTTAAATCTGGACGTCCATATGTTGGTGCCAATGAAGACGGACGACTGGACGGTGCCCAGGGGCGCAGCGGGTAGCATCCAAGTCGGCTTTCCGAGTCAACAGAATTGCCTGAAGAGGGAAATTCCTTCCGGCGATGCTATACCTTCGGCTCTGCCTGATCTTGGCTTTCGACGAGATGATACCAGCATTGATTACATTGCATATACGAGACCGAACACACCAGGCAGCTCGATCACGGCCCGCAGCATCAGCGCAACATCCCCGACGATCAACAGCTCCGCCGACCAGTCCTGCCTCATATCCCAACAGATCGAACCTATCGTACGGCTTGCGAGGTAGCATCCCTGACGGATCGTGTAGTTGGCCTTGGACAATCGAGGGGCACCTCCCAGGAGACGGACCAGATGACCTCTCTCACCCATGCCTAGGGGCGAGTAGTTTCGCCGACTGAAAAGTTGACCGGGCTTGATGGAGGGTCAGGCTCAGCTGGACAGGCCTCCCTCGGTGCAACTAGAAGTCCGAGAGTTGCGTCAATGGATGGATGGCTATCTCGGTCTGACATGTATGATTCATGCCGCTAGGATCGGCGCTGGCTACTGAGATCGCCCTGGCTTGCTTCGGAGTTGGTGACATGGCTTGCGGGACTTGGCCAAGGGCTCAAGACTGCAAGCTACTGCGTTCATGGCCAACAATTAGCCCGGTAAGTCCTAACACTGTCATTTTTGGACAAGACGAAACAGCAACTACATAGGGTAGAGAGCCTACTGGTGCGTTGGGCATCGGCGAGGGTCGGAAGAGAACACCATACTTTCCATGGTAGTGCATGACGAAGGAGTTGCGTTTAGCCTGTGGGCTAAGTGATCCCAGTTTCGGGTTCTAACGCAGATGTGGAAGCGATAGGCTCCTCTATGGGCTGATGGGTGGAACATTTAGTTCAACTGTTGTGCCTAGGAAAGGGGGACTTGTTGCCACACGGATAGCTGATATCTTATATAACGCCCGCCTTTCCTCGCTATTGCGCTAGCTAGCTTATACCAGACGACTTAACCTCACCTTTCTTCTTTCACCGATGATGATCAAGCCATAGTTTAGGCAGCTGGATGTAGAGTCCATGGAAAGGCTCTATGAAAAAAAGGAGCGTAGGCAGAGGAAGCTTGCACAGCTGAAACGCTAACGCGAGCGCGGAGAGCAACAACAGCAATCACCCCTCCCACCATCAATGCTCCCGGCATCACTTGAACCAGATGTTGGAACTCGCGTTGCGACGGAGGCCCAAACCATTGGCTATACATCAGGTATGCTTCCATCACATCCTGCCAGGCCTTGACTTACGACAGACAGCCGATTTTGGCAACCTTTACGGTATTGACCACCTCGATTTCAATTTCGTCGAAGGAGACTGGAGCGATAAATCGAACGACATCGCGTACATCTTGGACTCCTTCGTGCTACTATCTGGGACAGGTAGTACTATAACAGCAATAAACAACCCCTTATCCCTAGACGAGACCAAGTCGCCTCCGGAATTCTGGTCCCCTTGTACACCTCTACTTGCCCAGCCTCCCACAGAACAGACCTCTCGGGAAGAGTCAAATCCTTTACCTGAGGAACTGCCCCTCGTTCCTGACCTGGTAAAATCTTCAACAGGGAAAATCCGCTCAATGAGTTGCGTTATCAGCGACATGAATACAGGTGAGAGACCAAAGTTGAAAATGTGAAGGAATTCAAAATTGACACTATTAATATATAGCAGTTGCTGAAAATAAAGAGAGGAGCAAGAACGGCGATACCTCTGATGATGACGGCTCGGCCAACAATGACAGCAGTAGCTCTGATGAAGACCTCCATGGTGAGAGCTGTTCTCAAGAGTCAGCGGTTCCTGGACCAAAACTTACGGGTCAAGACTCGTCGGGAACTACTGCATCGCACATCCTCCCCAGACGCAACTCCGCAGTGCCCGACTTCTCGGGGAGCCCATCCTGCGCAGCAAGCCCTAATCCCAGTTGCTCGATTGACGTTCCCGCCCCTACCTTGGACAGTATGACAGAGCCTCAAACAGACGCTTTCGCGATTCCTACCCCATCCTCAGAAGTTGGTGATGCCACCATCAGCTGGAGGAAACGAGGTCACAGGGCAGTCGAAGACGGCTGCGAGAGCCATGATCGTCGCTTGCCTAAACGAAGGAGGTCACGAGATGTCAGCAGCGGGACGGCATCACCAGCTCTGCCAGCCAGGACTTTACGCGCACTACCATCTCGAGCCTTGGTGGATCAGCCAGGCAAGAGTGGCCTCGCAACCCAACGTGATAGACAGCTCCGGCGCTCCCCCAGAAGACAATCACGGCCTCACACAGCTGGCGCCATAAGCTGTAGTAACAATCACCTAAGCCCTGCTGGACCACCTACGCTGAACGTGGATAATGCTTCGAGAGGAGGGAAGCGGACGGGAAGACGGCGGGGGCGATCGCCAACTACGCCCGAAGTTACTTCACCTCGCCCCGGCCACTCTTCAGGGAAACCTGGTCCCCAAAGGTCCGGACAAGCTCCCGTCCCTCCTGGCGTCACCACAGCGGATCCATCCTTAGCCACATGTCACACTTGCGGCTTTTCTGCAGAATATTTGCTGCGGCTGAGCGACACCGTCCAGGCTCTTACTGGAAGAGTCTCCGAGTCGCCTGACAGTGAGAGAGGATTGGACATGCTTCAGCTGTTCCTTGGGTTCATTAGCGATTATGCCACGAAGCGGCTTCTACCCAACGCAACAAGAACGAGAAACAACAACCCCTCTGAAGCAATGAATCGAGAACAGGTATTGGAGACAACTGTTGAGCTAAACTCTGAGACATTCAAAAATGACGAAAGCTTTGACGAAAGCTCGGACCACGACTCTGGAGAAGACAGCGACAGCGGAAGGGAGAGAGCGAGTTCCGATCGCAGCGACAGCCCTGACGTTCCTGAGGAAATGGGTAAAAGGCCTCCGCGTCGCCGTTGGACACCTTTGGACGAATTACGTCTGCGCGCATGGGTTCAGGAGGGAAAGGAGTGGTTTTGGATTGCTGGTAAATTGCAGCGAAGCGAGCAGGCTATTGTTCAACACTGGGCGATCATGGGTAAGCAGGTCAAAAAGACGACAAAGAAATGAACAAACACCATTTTCACGGACACCGCATTAAGTAATCAGTCTTTCTATTCCTCCATTATGCTCCTTTTCTCGCTCCTCAATCTCAGCTGTAGACATTCGTGTTGAGTGTTACGGGCGGGGGTAGGGTAATCGAGAAGTCGCCCTCTATTCGAAGTTGTGTCCTCGTACGATCTACCCTTCCTCCCAACGCTTCCACCACAATATCGTTGCTCAACTTCCCTGCTTCTCCTGGGTCTTGTTCTTGTTTGTGTGGGCAATGTGACCTGTTCTTTTTACGTTGAAGCCGCCATAATCTCTCGGTATGCTGGCGCTGCAGCTCCTTGTTGCGGGCCTTGGCGTCGCTCTCGGTGGCCTACAGGTCCTCGGTCTGCTGCTTCTGCCAGTCGGAGGCCGACGCCGCGTTGGTCCTGTTTGGCGGGTCCAGGAGGGCTTTCAGGTCGATGACCGTCACAGCGGGTATGGGCTAATCTGCGTTGAACTTGCACGCCTCTTTGGGTGAGGGTGAGTCGGCCCGTCGTTACCGATGTGCTTCTGAGATCCATCAGAGAGGCGCTGGACCAAGGGATTTGGCCAACGGACATGAGCCTCGACGTTTCTGCTTTGTTTGGCTGGGACCAAAATGACACCGACAGTCACGAGGAGGCAGTCGGCTTGGATTTTGAAGCTCTCAGTATCAGGACACGTAGACGGAGCAATGATAGACCAACGGTACAGAACTATTCTCAGTGGTACAAATTTACGCTATGTCGGACATACATTCTTCAGCGCAGCTCTGAGCAAAGCTGATTGCCCCTAACTCCAATAGACCTTAGAAAAGAGGCTTGAGAACTCCTGACATGGCTCTTGTGGCGTAGCAGATAATGTAAGGGAAACCTACCCTCTGTGCCAGCAATCGTAGACGTATGATAATACTATGGCGAGCAAATACGTGGAGCGGGCACTCGACCCGGATATCTAGAACATCACAGTACCCGCCTTACAGTGCAGGGATGTATATCCTCCACAGCTCCTCATCCCCTTGTAGCTCGATAGGCATGATGCAATTGATTCAGAATGGGGATCCAGTCAGGTAACGGATCAGCCAGGCTACGGTTGATGTGAATTCTAACGGCACAGTCACTCGCTCGCCTCCCCTTCACCGATCTAGGCGTGAGTCGATAAATTGCTCTCGGCCTTGTGGCTGTAATTCCAGTGACCACTTGCAGAATCATACTACTCTTACGTTTCATCGGCCAACAGAAATTTACCCACTTCAACTGTTCTACAATCGTTGTGAATCGAGCCCTTTTAACAGATTACACATTGCCTCGTCACGCATGCTCTCGGCCATCTGCAACGCCTCTTGATTATTCTCTGTGAGCCGCGCAATCCCATGGGTCGTGCTCAAAGATATGAGTGTTTTCGCTGACTCCATCCGGCCTTGCAACGTGGAGGAATTTTCAACGACTCTCATCAACGCAGTTCTTCCCTGCCGATCTTTTTGGGATAGGCCATCCAGAAAATTAGGCGCTAAAACCCGGAACATGGCAGGGTCGCATTGCACAGATGCTAGATGTAGGACATTCTCACCATTCGCATTGCGATGATGGAGGTGTGCTTCGATGCCGTCTTGTTGCAGTAAGTACTCAACAACGCCCATATGGCCGCCCAAGACAGCCTCTCCGATCGACTGATGGACTCGATTGGTCAAGCTTCTTGGCTGCCGATGAGGTCCGCGCAGTAGTTCCTTCCTGAGACCAGCATTATGCTGGGAAATCTCCATCAATCGTTCAATGACTGGTAGGCAGCCTTGGCTTGCAGCTAGGCAGAATAGCTCATTGCCCCATCCCTTTGTGACTAAAATATCGGGGATATCGTTGACAATGCCAAATGCAGCATCCCAATCCCGACGGTCATTGTTGCAGGAGAAGCGCCAGACGTCGATGACGCGCCGGAAAAAGTCAAGATTCTGAAGATGGCATCCGGTTCCACGTCCAAAAAACAACAGTTGAAGTCTGCACAAATCGCCCCATTGAAGAACTTGGTCAACAGCGAGAAAAGCTGTGTCACATAAGAACTCGGAAGACTCAAAGTCCGATACTTCAAGCATCTTCGACAGAAGCTCTTTTGACCCGTACAGCGATGTAATACTTAGGGGATCGTATAGACTGCCGTCAAATCCAAATCGTGCCTGAAGTACACAATCCGGTCGACTGTTCTGGCTGGTCCAGTTATGCAGCCTGGTCGAACCGGCTTCGCATAGCCTTTCAATCCCTTTCAAGTCGGGAAGATGTTCTGCTACAATAGAACTGAAGTGAGTCGTCCAGTGGCACGAGGCATAGACAAAGAGTTCGCCTAGTCCTCGATCCGCTGGGTCATATCGGATCATTCCCTCCTCCCAACTCTCCCACGAGCAGTCGGCAGTGTAGGCAGTGGCGTCGTTTTGGTCGCTAAATAGATCCAAGTTTTGAGGTAACTCGTTTATAGCGATCTGCTCGTCAGAAAACAGAGGAATGTTGTCGATTTCGTCCAGAAGTAGATATCGGACACAGATGTTGAAGATATTGTTCTCCAGTCTTGATTGCGTAGATAGAGCAGTCGATTTTCCTCCACTTGCGGGATATCTCTCAGCATACTGAGGTCCTGATCGAACAAGAGCTAGTTCGTTCACGATGAATTCCTTGGCTGATTGGTGGACAACTATGACCTGGCGTTTCTTGAGATCGTTGAAATCGACACCACCAACAAACGGCTGAATGAGGGCCATGACGCCTTGATCATCCACTAGCTCAGCAATCTCAGCGACGCTTGTCACATCTGGATCAGCCGTGCTCACTGCGACCGCCCAAGCAAGTTCGAGAATGCTAAGGCGCCTTCTAGCTGCTCCTAAAATTTCCAGCGCCGTAGCTGCCATATTCTGGGCCTCCGGCTCCTCTCCTGCGCATTGGAGGAACAAGGTAGCGTACAATTGACAGAGTTTCCGTGGTTGTGCCATGTTGTCTAGAAATTTCTTGATGCGACCAAGCGCCCTGATCTTATGTGCAGCAATGACTTCAACTGACAGTTTCGTCCATATGGCACTTCCCTGCGCACAGCTCGATAGTCGCTCCACGACAAGCTTTTTTGCATCTGCAGCAAGAGGGGCGAGCTTTGTTTCGACAATTCTCTCGGCGATAATCCTGTCTCTTTCCGGGTCGGTACCGACTTCGATCCTGGGGACGCTGTCCAATTGATCGAGTATATCCTTCCAAGGACGAGAAGATATGACAACCTTCAGCCCTGTAGTCTTTTGTGACAATTTTTGTATCGATGTAAGGAGGATACCCCGGGACTCCGTGTCGCACTCGTCCAAACCATCGAGCACCAGGTAAAGCGGTCGATCAAGGTCTTCAACCGTCCCCTGGAAAAACCTAACCAACTTCTGGACACTTGTTGAAGGCTCAAAATTCCCAACGAGTAGGTCTCTTTTGTACCAGTCGAAAAAGTCTTTTTTCAACCCAATACACTGCTCGAGAAGTGACAAGATTAAAGTTGAGAATACGTATAGGGCATGCCCAGTTTCGTCATTCTGGCAGTAATGGTACAATACCATGGGTTGTGGCAGCTGACGACTTCTTAACCGACACAGTTCATCGATCAGGAAGCTCATGGTGACGCTTTTACCGCTTCCTATATCTCCAAAAATGGCCAGCAGCTGAGAATCGAACGCTCGATACCAATTCTTGAACTCCGGCTTTTCCAATATGAACTCGCATGCTGCTTCGGCTCGGAGGGCTTGTAGATCGGCATGGTATCGACTCTGCTGAGGCAGCTTGTCACGGCCCAACCATTGAGATACTAAGCTGAATTAGCAAAAGCGAACCGGCAGTCCTGAGACCACATTGAAACGGGCCAGAAGACGCACTTTTCTCGTCATAGAGCATGGTTTTGATATCCTGGACAATATCGAGTGTAGCTTTCTCCACGATTCTTCGGAGGTGTTCGCTTTGTTTCAGAAAGTCTTTGACAATGTCTGGTAGTGTGCCCATGTCTGATAGCACAGCCAAAACAAGTTTGGTCCTTCTCTTCGACAATAGCTCGTATGCAGATACGTAGAATTCGAGAAGTTTCTGGTAAACCGATACGAGTGCCTGTAAACTATCAGCAGACATTTTTGCCGGGAACGAGGAACCAACCAAGACCATACTTTGTGGATATCTGCTCTATCTTCCTTTTGTCCAAGGGTATCGCAGTCATCAATGTAGGATATTTGCTCCAACATTTCTCCAATCTTTTTTGCAAACTCAAGATCGGCAGTGGAAATGCTGATGGCTAACTACACGTGGGTCGATCAGCCTAAACCTATCGAGAACTTTAAAATATAGGATTCGCGGCAATGCTCACTGCTGTAACACCTCTGATAACTCCAAAGACGGTTGAAGTGGTAGGCTCAAGGGCTGTCAGAGGCGCTGTCAAGTCTAAAGCCAGCTTGAATCGTTCCAATGGGACTTGTATGGAACGTAAATATCTCACTCCCCGCAGAAAAACGGATTCATCGGTTGCGTCTTTGTCAACTCTTTCGAGCTCTTTGAATAGCTGGGCGATATTTCCCCCCATCAGAATAGCAACATCTACGTCTTCGCCCATACTCTGTATAGCCTCCTGGTAAGCTTTACTCCAAAGGTCTGAAGGGGCACCGACGACCTCAATGCCGAGCTCGATCGTAGTTGTCGCTTCCATAGTGAAAGCATGAGTGGAAGCGGTGGCTGTGCTAGACGCAGTGACAGGATAGCCATATTGAGGCACTATACCACTTCTAGGCATTGAAGCACGACTGGGGCATTCGCCGGTTCCAGCACCGGCGGTGATGATCTTAGGACTGCATCGCAGAGCTCAGTTTCTGAGAACAACACCAGCAAGATGGAAAAGAGACTTGATCAAATTCTAACCTAGCTTCAATTGCACCAGCACGTTGCGGAGCTTCTGGCTCAGCATTGTCTCTGCGGCCCGTGTCACTGCGCTGACGGAAGGGATTCAGCCGCCGGCGTATTTTGGCTCGGAAGCCCTCTTGTGGATGGTTATTGAACGACATAATTTGCGTAACCCACCTTGGTAGAAGGAAGTCGCTTTCTTCGAGCAGTTTTTCGCTCATATATAGTGCATCGAAGATCGGCTTCCGGGCTCACCAATGGAAATGCAGTATTAGCCGCCGTCCAGGATTGTTCATTGTCCATTATTTGCGGTGGTGCCTTGCAATTCCTCCGTAATTGGGCAAGAAAGGCAGCCCCGCACTACAAGCCGCCCCGATTCCGGTGGATACTTACCCCTCATCACCACAAAAGCCACCAATGAGGTTCTGCTTGACAACGGCTGCTCATTTTTCCGGGCTGTCCTTTTCTTGTCCATTAAGCCAGAACTTTCCAAGCTTTTTCCTGATTATTTTTCTCACCAGCTTGTGCCCTCGACACTATAGCAGCCAGCAAAAACACCGAATAGTCCAAGAGTGTCCTGTCCACCATGTCGCAAGATTCTCGCAAGGACATGTACGCCAAAATGCTCGTGGCCTCGAGTCCGATATACGTCTTCCAAGATGCACCTAGCCAACCGATCGAGTTCTTTGTGCCCGGCAAATCAACGCAATGGCCTGCTTCGGCACTAACGAAGTTTCGAGAATACAACGAGCGAGAGGCAGACGCGGTTTTCTACGGCTTGAATCATTTTCACCTTGTCGACACTACTATGCAACGCGAAACCTCGATTCTACAAGCTTTTCTTCTCTCCCCCGCCTCAACTCAGGCGCGTCTGTTATCCCATTTGTCCCTCAGTTTTCCTGTTCTTGAGAGAGCAGAGGGACGGCCTGATGTGCTAGGTCTTACGCAGGATGGAATCCGCACCTTGAAGCTTCTCCAAGATCACTGTACTAGTCTTACGACGTTGGAATTATACGTACATAAGAACAATGCTTTTGGTCTTACTGGAGAAGCTTCTCGCGATTCACAGTCCTGTCATGAAGTTCTGGTATATGTTGAAGCGCAATTAAAGCTCATAACCTCTTTGAACAAGGTCATCATTAGATACTATCACGACAAGCCCACCCCTCATGTAATGCAGCTGATGCAGGGCCTTGGGTGGATAGTCCTGATGGGTGACGGCCCTGGGGAAAGGGGGGGTGTGGG
>JAKMXC010000353.1:0-62181 GCA_025328345.1 Colletotrichum sp. SAR11_59
CCCCCCGCCCCCCGCCCCCCCGCCCCCCCCCCCCGGACGGGGATGTCTTCAGGTCCCCCGGAGCAGCTGTATCGGGGCCAAAGAGTCACAGCGAGAACGACGACGACGCTGGCGACGACTTTGAAGCTGCGCCTCAGGGACAATTGACTCCTATGGGGCGAATATGATGCCGAATGAATCAACATGGATCAATCTCTGCTTCCACTTTGCGTTTTTCTCCGCCGGATCCAACGGGGATTCGGCCACTTCGCGAGGCATGACAAGAACGAGAGCGAATTTTTTTGAATTTTTTTTCCCAGCCAGGGGCGAATAATGGTCTTCGTTGGTACCAATGTAGCCCGAATGCAAGCAATGCTGTGGTTCTGGAAGAATATGTGGTTGTGTGGTTGTACCCGCGAGGAGCTGCGCTGCAAATCGAGGCGATAGCCAATGAACCCAAAGCAAACAGTTGCACTGGAGGGAGGACCTGAATGTGGCCAGGAGCAATTGGTGGCCGGTAGTGGCTGGAAGCCGAGGTCCTGGATACTTTGCCTCATGAGGGGTAATGGGGCAACCGCCACGTACCGTCTACAAGGATCCCGCGGGAAGGGCTGGCTCAACTCAAGCAAGTACCTGCTGTCAATGTACTTCCTTCCTGTTCGTCCTTTTTCTTCAGTGGCAACAGCGCCAGCAACACAGGTGGCACCGTTCAGATTACAGTGTGCCCCTGAAGGAAGCAGGCTCTGGTCTCGCTGAAACGTTTTTTGCAGTGCAGCCCGTGTCTTCAAGCAACAACCTGGGACGAAAACGCTCCGTTTCCCGAGCGTACCTAGCACAACATGACAGGACTCCCACAACTCACAATAGGGTGTTGAACATGCAGTAGCCACGCTCTTCCATCCGAGTCTAACGTGACCAGACACCTTGTTTAGCCAGCTTTAGCTGGTTGCTTAGTTGCTGCCGTCTGTGTACCGCCGTACGGCGATACCATGACTATGCATAGTGCTTGCTGGAAGGTGTCAACGAACAAGCGCGGCGGTGTTCCTTTCGGCGAGGGCGACGATCAGGTCGGAGGCATTCGGGAAGCCAATTTGGTTGAATCAGCAAATGTCTGACCCTCCTCCGTGCTGTCTCTGGGCTGGTGATATTTCTAGCTAACCATGCTGCTGTCACCGCCGACAGGACGTTATCGCTACCCCCGAAGAAGCATGGAAGCCATATTTGGCAGCACGGGAAACATGATTTCAAACGCATCCATCAGCCGTTGCTGAGGTAATGCCCAGACGGGCCCTGCTCCCATTCTCCGGCCTTCACTTGCGTATCCTGTACCTTTGATTATAGGTATTCAAATAGTCCGTACCTTACCCTGAGGTGCTGATGACACACGCAGCCAACACAGCCCGGGCTCTGTCTGCAGTCCCTGACAGCTGCAAGAGCAAGGCAAGCCCGGGGACATCTGGCGGTGAACGAACACCTTGTTTGACAACCGTTTGCGATAAAAGCGGGCCGGGCGGGCACTGGAGCCCCGTCCTCCGTCGCCGTGACTCCCGCTCCTTCAGTACATCGAGAGATACGTACTGCCCTCGCTTAGGTAAGGCTCGGGAGATGTCCATGCCTTACGAGGACATTCCCAGTTCGGCAGGAGTGCCAGAGTTTACGGTGGCAGCTGTCCGAAATGTCACCGTCTGACCCAGACCACCACCGTCTGCCAGTCGCCCTAACCCAAGGAAGGAGTCTGGACATTCTCACCAAGTGACAACCCAACCACGCCAACCATCAGTCATGTCGACCCAACCCAACCCATTTTCGACAGCACAAATGACGATGGTCATTTGGCGTTCGATGCCCAACTCATCGTCATCTTCTTCTACAAGACCAAATTAATGAAAGAACCCACGGCGAAGCCCGACGACGACGTCGATGGCTACCGGCATCGAAGATGGCCACCAAGCCCGTGTTTGTGGCCGGCCTGGGCTCCCAAATGATATCAGTCTCTGCTGCCACCAGCCAAAGAGACGTCGCCAGCAAAGTCACGGGTGCGCTATCCCGGGTCGATATGCCATACGAGGCTAGCCGTAGCTGGCCTTTAGCAGCTGCCATTGCCTATTATTTGTCCTTTCCCGCCGGGAACGCGCAAGATGCCATGCCATGCCATGCCACACTACCTACAGCAGCACTTCGGATGAGAACACTGGCCGTTCGACACATGGCCCTCCATTGTCCATTCAGGTCTGGCCTGGCCGGCCCTTCGTCACCTTACCTTCTCCGGACTAACCAAGGACAACATCCCACTCCTCGTTAGCTTGCAGCGCCCAGAAGGGGCAGAGGAACCGCAAACCTGACTGCCCATCGCATCGTCTGTCTTGCTCCAGTCGCTCCCATCGCTCCAGAACAACGTCACTGTCGCAGACTGAGAAACTGGCTACCATGAGCGTCATCGGCTAGAGCCCTACGAAGGATTGCTCTCTCGAGTCCCCTTCACACCCTTTTGCTCGGCCTTGTCTCAAAGAACTGCCTCGGAGACGTTCATCACAGGCTTCCATGCGCTTCTCGAGCCTTACATCCTGTCGAGCTTGGTTCGCATCCACCACTCGTGTTGCCTCTACCATGCATCCCAAGGGGGAATAATGGGCACGCATCTACCTTACTCGTAAGCGGCCGATGCATCTCGCCAGTGGCCAATGGAGGCCGCCTGCTTTCGACACCGACTGTGGAGTCTGACTCCTGTCGCTCGAATTGTCCCGTTATCCGTCGCCGGCATGCCTGCGAGAGCTCCGAATTCGCTCTCCGCCGTCCAATGTCTACGGCGGCCGGCAATAGAGGCAGCAACAGATGGGTTTTTCAGGGTCGTAGTCGACCAGTGACGGCGGCCACGGCAGAGTGCGTGCATGACACCATTCAGAATCCCAGACGGGCTTCCTGCATCCCCCATCACACAATATCACAAACCGTCCGACTTTCAGGGCCATTCGATTTTCGGGACATGTGCCTCAGTATGCCATCCCACTCTCCCATACTCGTGATGGATGGGATCGCCCGTCACCACACAAGGTCGCGTGTCAGCGGCCACACGAAGATCGGAAGCAGGTACGAACTCTCATCATCACAGCCCCCAAACTCAAGCGCCCACCAGAGATTTGTGTGGACGGGGCTTCAACATGTGCAAAAAGCCGGCACCCATCTCGCCGTCTCCTCCACGTGAAATATCTCACGCCGTTGTGTGGGATGGGAGGTCTACATGCTGCTGCCATTGGGCCAGAAGACCCCGCCATTCAGGACCAGAACACAAGACGGCCTCCCGCGCCAACAAATCAGACGAAACATGGCACGCCGTGACGACCAGTCAGAGAGGCTCAGCTGCAGCTAGCTCCCAGCGAATGGAGACCTAGACCACGGGAGATTTTCTCGGCGGCTGCCGCATTGAAAGATACAGTGCTCGAATCATGTCGACGCGAGATATCCTGGCGTGAGGCAAGCTTAACAGATAGTAGCTCTCGGTCACGAAGCTTCTTCCAGGACATAACAGCTCGGAGCTATCACCAAGTACATGGGCAAGCTACAAGTTACCCCTCAGCAGCACCTCACGACGCCGTCGCCGCCGTTTCTGACTGGCGCTTGGCTGCCAACGGGGTTTCACGTTTTAGCGGTCAGCGGCGTCTGGGCCAATGGTTCGAGGGCGACCTAATCGTCCCGTCTCGTCTTGTCTCGTGCGCCCAGCGGGGTCAGGTCCGTTTTCTCCACCGCGGATGATCAGCTGGCTGGCGCCGCAATCGCGCGGGTTTAACAGCTGCTGTTAAGGCATCGCCCTGCGAGGCCTCAGCAAGGCCATCCCACGCTGTCTTCTGCCCACCTTTGCCTTAGCACCGCCGGTATCTCAGCTATCGGTCGATCATGGACTTTTCGTCCGTACTTGGTAGGGGTTGCAGCTCGATCGGATTGGTGCGGGGGGTGTCGATCGACCGTCTGAGATGCAGCAGGCTGCTCGCTTGTCACAGGTCAGTCGCTCACCCGCCTGTTCAGTGTGAGCAGTAAGACGGGCTGTGAGTGAACGGCGTGAGTGAGAGTGAGAACTGAGCAGCCAACGAGTGTGAAGCCATGGACGACGATGGGTGACTTGGCTGTACCACGGCTTCAGAGGTGATCCCTTCTTCAGAAGTGCCGACGCAGAATTCACCAGGGAAAACCCTCTTTCCTCCCGTGCAAATCATCAGAGAAAACCACTCAAAGTCGGCACCTCAAAACCAGGTCTTCCCAGCACACGGTCACAAGCACGGCGGAAACGGCGGTCGATAGCCTATCATTGAAAAGATTCGGCAAGGTATGCAGGTCAGTTGGATGGGAATTTTTTTCCGTTTCTTACCACAGAGCGGGGACTCCGCCAACTGCCGTCGTCGCCAATCGAAGCCGCCGTTTCCCGCCCGGTCCAGAGCGAGTGTTCGTGAGGGGGGGAGCATGGATGCCATCCCATCTTTTCCGCCCAGAATCCAGGAACTCTGGGTGAAGCCGCTGCATCTTGGAAGCCAGCGCTGACGATCTCTCCAAGGAAAGAGCTTCCAGAAGAGCACAGAGGCATTTTATCTATGGGGCTTTCTGGGAGTGCCATTCTTGCTAGTGTCAGACTTTGCGATGTGTAGCGGTCGTTTCCTGGCTAGGACATCGCTGCCAGGTCCATGGCGGTGAACGTTCCTGACAAGCTTGGACGGAGGGGCTTTGGTAGAGCTTCGCTCAAGCTTCCATCCATGCGACTTCATGCGTTGTTCAATTGAGATTTTTTTTTTTTTCGCAGTTGCCTCATGATGAGCCATGTTTTTTTTCACAGGTCGCATCTCGATGGACTGATATCCTCGTGAGCAGACAGTCAGGCAGGGTCTCAGGTTCGCATTGCGAGCACACACACACACGCACACACGACCCCGCGATTCCGATCACATCACACTGGGCACCATGATCCCACTGCCCGCTGTCCTGGGCTCACCCACCCACACACACACTCACTCGCAGAGACCCAGCACCCCTCCTCAGAGACACTCCGGGCCCCGCAGATGAGCTCATTGGCCGCGCAGCAAGCGCCGGCTGCAACCAACCCTTTTTGGGGAGGAGGGGTGGTGGTGCCTCTTCGCTTTTGGCGCCGCAGCCCGAACGGAAGGGCTGATGTCTGGGAATGTGTGCTATGTGAAATGTGCAGTTCTTGCCTTATACAGCCGCAGAGCCTGCTTGATGCATACGCCGTACAGCGCGTTAGGGGCAGTTCGAGTAGGCGGGAGGGGAAGCGTGGGCCATTGAGGGGAGGTTAGGCAGGTAGGTATGGCGCCGCCCCGACCAACCGGCTCGGGGCCGCGGGTATGTTGTGTATGCTTGGTATGTAGGTGCTATGTGCTGACGGGATATCTGTTTGAGTAAGCACACCCGAGAGGTTGATTATCCCTCTTCGTGAGAGTGGCTTTTTTGGCCTATTAGAGATGGGGGTGGGAGTGTGCCTGGGGAATCTGGCACTTTTTTTGGAGAGAGAGGGAGGGAAGATGTATCGTGGAGGGGGCGCCGTGGTTGTTCTTGGGATGGTGGGTGTTGGTTGGGCTGGTCGGTTTGTATGCGGCCTGAGGCTTTTGGAGAGGTAAGTTGTGAGGATTGATATAATTGTTTGTTGTCCCCTCGCGGCCTTGCAAAGGGTCACCTTCGTGATCGATCGTGAGGCTTTCAATGGATGTGGCCGTGTTCGCGGCCTGGATTATGATATACAGGAAGGGAGGGGGAGGGGGCATCCGCGGAGTACAGGATCGAAGATGCGGGTTTGGGGCGTGGTGGGCAGTCCAAGCCGGGTCGGATCAGGCCAGGCCAGGCCAGGCACGGGTGGTTTGGATGCCTGATGGGATGGTGGTGATGGCGGATGCGGGCTGGATTGGTTGAGATTCTGTGTGTTTTTGGATTGGCTCGGGGAGGGGGTGAGATTTGGTTGGATGGAACGTTGTAGGGGGAGGAAGAATGGACGCGGGCGGTGGGTGGGAGGCTCTGTTGCTTTCTGTCTGTCTGCGGCTGAGGAGAGGGTTTGGGGATGGGGAGGGAGAGGAGGCTTACATCAGATGGGTATGTGAGGTAAGCGTGAGGGTTCTTTCGGAGGCGCCGTTGCAGGTCGTGGGGGAGGTTCCTAGATGGGAATGATGGTACGTGAGTAGATGCTGTTTGGGGATGTATCTCGTGGGGGTTGTTTGAGGTTTAGGCTGGGAAGTGCTAGAGGTGAGCACGGCGGAAGTTGATACACGCTGTTGCCTTACGGGTTTAGAGGCTCATTGGCATCTGTGGTTGTTGTTCCTGTCTTGGAGTTGTGAAGACTTGCATGGCTGCCTACAGTTGGGAGACATGCTGTGTCTCGAAAAGGCAGGAGAAGAGGAAGGTTGAGTAGGGTGGTATGGGTTGAGGCTCGGTGCAGATCATTGAGGCGTGACGAGGCTGCGGACGAGGGTGGTTTGCCTCGTTGCCTTTTCTCGGGGGTTGCAGTTTCGTTGCTTTCGGTGAGTGGGTTCTGCGCGGTTGCGCGGACGACTTTTGTGATTGTGATTGTGAGGGAGGTTGGAAATGCTGAAAGTTGAGATTGGAAGTGGTTATGGGATTGTTTTTGAGGCGAGTCAGAGTCGAGGATGTTTTGGTGTGGCGGAGGACGTTGGAAGTCCGCTGACGTGTAAGTTGGATTGCTGGTTTGGTAAGCTCTCTGGATACTTTTCAAGTCCGCAAAGAGTAGTGAGAATGCTGATTCTGGCATTAAAGCAGCGAGCTGATTGATGCTGAATATCTATGGCTTACTGGATGTGAATTTCATGTTGCGGGCGAGATCTAGGTATGACTTGGGGTTCGGATGGGAAAGCAGAGTGAAAATGGGCCTGCGTGGATGATTTGGCTATTTGTGAAGTGATACAGATGAGCTGGAGAACAACGTGTAAGACGACAGCGAATTAACGAAAACGATAACAATAATGCATTTTCAACGATGATAATAACGACCCGGATGAGGACGGCTATGGGAAACATGATAATAGTAAATACGAATATAACGACAACGGCGATAGTCGTAAACGAACCAAGATGGTCGCGACGAGAAGCGGCTATTAGCTTTATGAACGCAGTTCCAAGATAGCTCGCACTTCTTCTGGCTCCTTGCTGCTGCGTTTAACAGAAGCGATGTCTTCCGCTTCGCCGACCTCATTCCTACTCAAATTAGCCTCGAGGAACCGAAAACGCCTTTGGGACGAGAAGCAACATTAAGTTCAGGTCCAATAACGGAATTTGCATTTGTTCGAGGACAACATGTTCATGGGACAAGGTGAACGTGAGAACCCACAATGAGAATACGGATAGATCTTACAATGGCGTCATTATGGCAAGTTGTACCAAAAACCTGAAATAGGCAGTTCAAGGCGCAAGATGCACATCCTGAAGTACTGCTGAAGGCTGTTCGTCCACGATGGCGGCGTTTGAGTTGTCCGCCACAAGGATGTATTTCCCTGTCCTGGTCATTGAGCATGGCGCCTGTGCTAACGTAAACCTCATTGGGTCACAGTGAACATTTCCAAAGATTTAAGAGACGGTATGAGCGAGAGGATTCCTTCGTATGACCTACGACGCTGCCAACGAGCCTGAACATAGTCAATCAGACTGACGTATGATGAAGCCGTTTCCCAAGTCTATTGGTACTTCTCGAAGACGAGTATATTGACGGCAGAATCAAATCAAACTATACTATCTTTCCATGTGCTCGCGCGAATAATTTCATCATGTATAGAGGAAATCGCGATTGGTAAGCAGAAAGCCCACATCGGCTGAACCGGCCGCTTTCGGTTTCGACCGTGTGCTTCGCTTTGATCTCAAGGATCAGGCATCGGGGATGAGATCTGTGTTGAGCTTGCGTATCATCGCAGAAAGAACACAGATCTGTTTCTCGTACTAAATTATCTGAATCCGTGACTCTAGCCCTACAATATCACAGTGACCAATGTAAGACCGAGTGGACATGATGGGTCTTCCGGAACCTCTGTGATATACAGACCGTGCGTGACGCAATTCGTCCCGCGTTCCCTTTGGGTTGCGAAGACCAAGAGTCTTCCAGATGCTGGTAATACACAAGAGTTCGTCTAATTCACGAAGAAAAAGACGTATTCTGTCAACTTCGCATGCGACATACATCACCTCCTGATGTGTCTCCCACTCAGAATATCTGACCGAAGCGTACTCAAATGGATTCCATGTCCAAAGGTCTGCAAGTCGGTCTTCTTCCATCCTTGCGACATCTGGGCGCCACATTCTGAAAGAGATTCGATCATGACAGTTGTCCCATAAGTCCGTATCATAAAGACCCCGAAAAATTTCCCAATAACGTTTTCTGAACTTCAATGTGAGATAGTGGGAGGCATTTTGAATGCCTTGAGAAGTCTCAAAGCTAGCTTCAAGCCATTGGGCAGTATCGTTCTCCAAAAGACGTGCAAAATTGCATTCGTCTAAGATCACCTCCAATAGCACGTGAAATGGAGTATTTTCGTTCCCCGGGAACGCTCTTTGGAGATTTCGACAGATGGATTCGTCAAAAGGTGTCTGGACTCTGTACATCGGAAGGTCCCAGAATTCTTCGAGAAAGTCTAACGCAAAGGATCGGTCTTCTCGAAGTTTTCTCAGCGATCCAGGGGGTTCTCCCCTTTCGAAGTAGACCATTGGGACACGCACTTCCACGGGCGAAGGTATCGAAGAACAGCCCAGCAGTTCCGGGTGGCGTATAGAATGTCCCAGTAGTCGCCGATGTAAATCACAGAGTTACTATGAGTCCAAACGGGTTAGATAATTGACATATTATTGAGATTTGGGGTTATTCGGGGAAACTTACTGGTCCCGATTGTTGTTTTCGCCGCCCCAGGCATATGAAACCGCGTCGTAATCGGGGTAATGATCGTCCTCAAAAATGTCGAATGACAGATGGATTGGGTACGTGGTGTCGGATTTGCTAGGTATTGCAGAAAGACATGCGAGTCGGAACTCACTTGGCCTCAAAGCCCTCTCGTAAATTTGATCGTTTTCAAGGCTTGCTGAGGATAGAGAGGGTTTCGCTGACCCTTTTTGGACGTCAGGCTTGACTTCAGACGGCGTGAGTTCGTTCGTGCCGTTCATTTTGTTGTTTTCAGTTTCGATGGGAGAATCATTAGACGAATAGGACACCGACGGTGGCCACCATAGACCGAGATGCCCCTCTGGCTCGTCTGGGGGCAGCGCTTCCAAGGAAGTACCCGGATCCTCGCGAGGGCGTCGCATCTCTTGTGCTGACTTGCCACAGCCTCTGCAAGTCGGCGCCCCATCTCCTGCGACATATACGTCCGGCTGGTGACAAGTAGATGCGTGCCACCTCATATTGGAAACGGTGGCTTATTTTCAGAGGTACGATGAGGATATGGGGAAGTGAAGTATTGTCAGAGGTCAAGCGGGGTAATTATATAGACTCCTCAGCAATAATTAAGGCCAATGAGAGATTGGCGTACGGCTATAGACAGTAGTTGTCACACAGTGGATGCCTGGTGCTCACGATGGTTGTGCAACTGCAGTAGGGGGACGCGCCGCCTTGCGGTGCGGACTTTTTCCACTTCTTTGATGTTTGATTTCCCGCGAGGCTCCAAAAGTCGTCGCTCGCCTGAAACGCTGTTGGTTCTTCCAAATAAGTCTGCGGACTGCTCATTTCAAAATTGCTGTTTTCAGTGGGGTAGATACACGGAATTGTTTAGCTGTGGCCCTTCTTAGAGCCAAGCGTGAGGCATACACTAGAGATACGAGTACCACAGAAAGTGTACAAGATAGTGCCATGTCAGCATCGAAGGCTAACAGCTTAGGTCTAATGTCTGTCACGTTGGCAAGCTTCTTTGATACAGATTGGCTCCATTTCTGGCGTCTCATACTGAAGTCTCTGAAACCGAAGTAGCTCGCAGACAGGGTGAGAACTACTTGTCTTATTCCGACTGCCTTACCTTCTCTACGGCGGTGAGATCTCTGAAGAAGAACCATTATGGTCTTTCAGATATAATCGAAGTGAAGTACCCTATTCGATTTAGGACGACCTGCATGGAGTATGGAATTCCCACTTCATAACGTGGTATCTGTTACGGCAAGATTATAAAGACAGTCTTTCTTCCCTTCTAACTTTTCTTCTTCGCAGTTTGCCGACTGGAGGCGCACCTAGTTGACTGTTGTATGACTCTCACGGGGAAATATTCGAGAGCCAGCATGGCAGAGAAATCAGACAGGGCATTATCAGAGCCCACAATGACCATGTAATATGTAATCCACAAGAGCCATGCCGTTGGCCCTAGTCGCTGTTTATCCGGCTAGCCAGCTCTTTGTGAGCCGCCAATTGATCGGCCACATAATGTCCTATCAAAAGTGCATGTCTTCACTGATTTCCCATCCGGCCGGAACAACCGGATAACCGGATACTGCTTGTCTGCATGTCAGGGGAAGTTGCAATTTCACTGTAACTTAAGACGTTTGCCGAGATAACCGAATGCTGAGTCTAGTTAGCCCCAAGGAAAGTTCTCAAGCGAGGTCATCGTAAGGCGCAGCTTTGGAAATCGGCGCGGACGGCTATGCGCGCGCGAGAGCTTCTAGCTCGCGCCGGATGCCAAAGCCGGTACTACCTTCCAGAATTCTTTCTCTCGCCCTTCTACTTCGCTTGCTGTGAGATCTTGATGAACTTACCAGTGCAAGGTGAATAAAGCTTTCCTACCCAATTAGAAGCAATCAATTAACCTTCTTTAGTGTAATGACTCGACTCAGGTACACCCCTGTCCAACTCGCACATGGCCAGACACCAATGAACTATCGTCGCCCCTTCATCTCACACCGAAAGGCCTCAAAAACTACATGAAGCGATGAGTCCCTTGGCAAAACGGTGTTTCCCAGGGACTATCGACACTTCGGTCCTCTACAAGTCCTGACAGGCACAGGTACCAAACATGCCTCGACACTCCTTTTTAAAGTCATTCGTTTTTTCTTCATTCGCTATCACAGCTCTAGCTAGTAGAGGCGACGTCAAGCACCCCAAGTCTTACCATAAGGTGCCGCAACTAGCCAGACATGACTCCTTTGAGCCTTTCACTGCGCCCATCCCAGAACA
Organism: Colletotrichum sp. SAR11_59; assembly: GCA_025328345.1. Taxonomy (NCBI): domain Eukaryota; kingdom Fungi; phylum Ascomycota; class Sordariomycetes; order Glomerellales; family Glomerellaceae; genus Colletotrichum; species Colletotrichum sp. SAR11_59. The sequence continues at coordinate 11,114 of JAKMXC010000353.1, forward strand.
CCTGGACCCCCGCCAGGAGAAGACAGCCGACGGTCTCACCGCCGTCGACACCTTCACTTACAACAGCGAGATATGGACGGCCTACGAAGACCTCACGCGCTTCGACGGCCCTCTGGTTCTGGTCTCAGCTTCCGGCACCCGCCGCGAGATTAAGCGCTACGTCGAGGCCTCAAGCGACGAGGCCGTCTCGCTCAACCGGACTGTTGACACGTACTTTGGTCTCGACCCCGCCAACGATGTGAATCTCAAGCAGAACGACGTCCTGGCGGAGCGCCTCCTCAAGGACGGCGAGCCTGTCGAGACGCATGTCCGCGACGTCATCGATCTGTCCTTCCTGCCGTGGGACACTTACCTCGGCAACGTCCAGGCGAACGACACCATGGCGCTGGACTGGCAGTCCACGACGAAGAATTACGCCCCGTGGAACGACCTGCTCGAGGCCGCGGATGGCACGCACTCTAACTACAGCTTTGACGGGCTCCTCAGCGGCTGGATGCCCGCATGCCGCAAGATCTACCGCGGCCTCAACGACGCGACGGACTGGGTCGACATCACTGCCTTCGCCGACGTCGACTCACCTGATCCGGAGATCGTCCACGTCTGGTTCTCCATGACGTACATCAAGGGCGGCGTCGTCCGCGCCCACAAGTTCGCCCTGGACTACAAGCAGTTCCTGCCCCTGAAGGCACACCCCACCGCCAACGACTTCTACCCGGCGCTCATCCGCTTCACGGACTACTGGACCTCCCACGTGAAGGACGGCCTCTCACTCACCCTGCCCGACGAGACCTGGGCTGACATGGGCAAGCACGCCTTCGCAGCGGAGCTCGTCAACCGCGGCGGCGGCGTGTCCCCGCGCTACGGCGCCTTCGAGCGCGACTACGGCGGCTCGGAGTACGACGGCTTCCAGGACATCCTGACCAGCTCGCTCACGGCGAACCTCGCGTGGGGCCGTTTTGACCAGGCCAAGGCTGTGCTGGAGAATTACATGGACTGGTACGTCTACGACGACGGCGCGATCAAGATGCGCGGGCCCGCGGTGCCGCAGTTCGGCCTGTCGCTCTCCCTGATCGCACGCTACGTGCAGTACACCGGTGACGCGGCCTTTGTGGATAAGTACAAGGCCAAGATCCTCGCGTGGGTGGGCATGCTCACGACGCGCCAGGACGAGAACCTGAAGCTGCCGGCGACGGATCCGTATTACGGCCTCATCTCCGGCTGGAGCGAGTCCGATGCGGCGCTGCGCAGCGACGCGTGGCGGTTTGAGAAGCCGTACTGGAATAATGCGGCGTTTGCTGCGCGCGGGTTGCGGGATCTGAGCAAGATTGAGGCGTTCGCGGAGCAGGCTAAGGACTGGAACGAGCGCGCGGACAAGCTGGTCAACCAGACGACAATAACGCTGGACAAGTCCATTCAGCGCAATTTCACCCCGCCGTATGTCCCTGTGCTCCCGAACGAGACGACGCATGTGCTGGAGGACCTGGCGGAAAAGGGGGACGCGTCGTCGCAGTGGTGGCCTCACCGTGTGTACTCGGAGCTGCTGCAGGCGTCTGTTCTTTCGCCGAACCAGACGGACATGGTGATCGACTCGATGCGGGCGTATGGCATCACGAGTCTGGGTGTGGTAGCGAACGTGACGCCCTTGAAGTCCGACACGCGAGATATTCTGGGCTTCATCTCGTACGGCTACGCGTTGAGCCTCCTGCTTCAAAACCGCATCGACGAGTTCGTGCTGTTCCTGTACACCCACCGATACCACGTGCACAACCGCGGCTTGTGGCTCGCCGCCGAGGTCGCCGGCACCGGGGGCGGTTCGAGCACGTACTGCCAGCCCTCCGAGTTCACCATCCCCATCCTGCTGAGAGCCGCGCTGCTGCTGGACCACCCGGACGACGACGCCTTGTTGGTTGGACGGGGCGTGCCGAGGAAGTGGCTCAGCGAGGGCAAGGTCGCGGTACAGAGGGCCCCGACGAAATGGGGACTCGTCGATCTTGACATGCAGCTGGACGAGAAGGCGGGTACTGTCACAACGACTTTGGGCTTTGACAAGGCGCCCCCGACGGAGGTGAGAGTCAAGATGAGGGTGCCGGAGGGTCGTCAGCTGAAGAATGTTACGGTTGGTGGTGCGGCGACGGAGTTCAAGGGAGAGGAGGTTACGCTGCGTGTTGGGTCGGATGCGCGCAATGTTACTGTCGTGGGAAGCTTTTCGTAGACATCCGCAGACCTGTGATCACGCACACGTTTCCTTCAAGTTAGTCTCGAAACAATTTCTAGCTCGCATGTGGCCGTGGAAGCACTGGGCTCTATCCTCAAAGCACACTGTAGAACATGACCTCCCCTGACTGGGTTCGCGTCTTCCCAAAATGACGCAGAGATGCTTAGAGAGGTGAGATGGGAACGTTGGGCGGTCAGGCCAAATGTATTCGTGGGTGTTGTGAACTTCTTGTCATCCCCAACTTGAATATGCTCATTCATCGGACCACCTGCCCCTCTCAATATCTCTGTGCAGCCTCTTGTGTGTAGCTAATTCCTCCGTCGCTTCCCGTGCTCGCTGGTGTTTCTTTTCGAGAATTGCGTTTATCGCTTCCCTATCAGCTTCGTCCAATTTAGATAAATCGACACCCTTGGGGTTTCTTTTTGAGACTTTCTTGGGTTCGTCCTCTGTGGGATCGCGCCCTTTGGCTATGTCCTTTTTAGACACGGCGGCTTTGTTTTTCGAGCCTTTCTTCAATTTCTCCTTCGAGGGCTGGCTCTCTTTAGCCTCTGCCGCGGAATCCGTGCTTCGTGTACACATGCCGCGTCTTGGGGCGTTCCCATCCAACGGGCCTCTTCTGAGATGACCCCTTTCAGCTTGCGGTCTCTTTCCTCGTCCTTCGCAGTGGTCTCCTGCTGATGGCTTCCCTCCCGGCGCATCTCTTCGCGAGAAACCCCTGCCATCTTGACTTTTCTTCATTAGCCCGTCGCTCTTTGCTGTTGCTGGACCAGCCTCTTTGGGCAGCCGTGTCTTCGAAGGAGTTTCACAGAAATCTTGAGGAAATTCTGCCAAATATCCCTGTAGCTTCCAGAGCACAAGCTGCAGAGCTATTGACCGTCGCTTGCCCAACAGAATCAGCGAGTTGTCCTTGAACAAGGAATACTGCCTTAAAGTCGCCATGTGTTCGGGTCCCAGCAGTCGGTTGAGGTCATGGACAGCCAACTTCTTCTCCCACTTGACGTCCGGGACGTCAAATGTAGCAAATTGCTCCAACGCCTCCGGGCCATCTCCGTTTGGTGGTATCCACAGCAGACACCCACGCTTCTGCATTTGGTGTACGTCCCGGAAGCTGCATGGCCTCAGATACCCACGGTCAGCGTCTTTCGACAGCCGCAGGTAATACAAGATCGTATTGACCGCTTGACGCCTCATATTCTCCAGCACGAACTCATCCATGTCTTGGCGCCATACGATCTGGCTCCTCTGGGTTTTCAAGTTCTCCCGCCTGGCGAAGACAGCCTTGGAGGTTCCAGAATATGGACCCGAGCCCGGCTTTTGCATCATGTTATGGAAAACCCGTTTTCTGGCCACAACGTAGCCCGAGGGTGACCCCATCATGGGTTTCTGCTCTTGCGCTCTTCCCCCAGCTTCCGGCTCTCGCTCTGTTGGATCGATCCCCTCTTTGCCCTCAACGTTCTCTGGTGCCGCTGACTCAATGTCCTCTGGAATTGCCCAAAACTTGCCGGTTTCCGAGTTTTGAACGGCGTTGAACTTTTGGTGGAAGTAGGAGGGGAGACGTTTTTTGAAGACTTGACATGTTCGGGCGGGAGATGCCAATGCATGAGCTGGGAAAACCTCGTTAGCTTCGTGACAAAATCCCAAATCAGCTGGACGCAACTGACCATATGCATTTTCCTCTAGTTTCCTCCTCGCTCTCTCCTTTAGGTCCTTGACTTCGCCTTTATTCGCCCTCCCCTTGTGATGCCTCCACCTCTTGGTAGTCTCTACGAAGTCTGGATCCATGAGGGGTGACATGGGCAGTGCGCCAATCGAAGTGCTGATCGTCTTCTCCCTGGCGTCAAGCCTGATCTTGTTGCCTTCGTCATCTTCCCCGAGGCCGCGATCGAAGTCGGCAGTCAATTCGTTCCTCTTCGTTGCGATTCGCTCCAGATCTCTGGGGGAGAAGTTCGCGATAGTTCGACGGCTGCCGAGGGCGGAGAGGAGGCGACGGTTCATGGCGACGCCTGTCCCTACTGGGCGGGAAGCCATTGGGAACCGTCGGATTGGCGCAGGGTGGTGCTGCGTTGGTCAATTGCGACAATGACGTCTGAAGAATCGAGCAGCTTTACACGCTTCGGGACATTTTTTAGGCGAGAGGCGCGTTGAAGCTCGGAGCTCGGGGGTTCCCCGCAGGGGGGTCACAGCAGCAAGCTTCTGCCGCGCCGCCTGCACCGCTGGGCGCGCGCAAACGTCACCTCCACTTGCCGCTGCCAGCCGCATCGCATTCCATTCCTTCAGCTTCAACACCTGCTTTTCAGTGTGTGCAGGAAACCTTTTTGCGCCGACATGAACTGCCAGCGCACCCTGTTTCGGTCTCTGCGGGCCGCAGCGCCCCTGCGACGACATGCGAGGGCATTCACCAACTTCCCCGTCCCCCCGATGATGGGAAGCTCGTCACCGGCCGGAAGCATTCCCCTGCCGTACATCACCGAGGTCTCGGTTCGTAACATATGGTCTTGATGGTTCGATTTGGGGAGATGGCTAATCGAGTAGTCCAACGGCTGGAGGACATGTCAGTACTGCAACACCCGCGACTGAAGTTCGACGCTGACGGAGTAGGCAGACGACATCTTCTCCAAGCTTCTACAGGTACGATCCAGCGATTCCGCAATCTCCGAGGCGAGCGACGACTGACGGCGGGCAGGAACGAATTGTCTGCCTTAATGGCGCGATTGACGACACGATGTCCGCATCAATAGTTGCCCAGCTGCTGTGGCTCGAGTCCGACAGCCCAGACAAGGCCATCACGATGTACATCAACTCGCCTGGAGGATCAGTCTCGTCAGGTTAGATGGCCGAGTCCCGACGGGGAGAACAAGGCTGACGGACTTAGGACTTGCAATCTACGATACAATGACATACATCAAGTCGCCTGTCTCGACAGTATGCCTCGGCGCCGCGTCTTCCATGGCTGCGCTGCTCCTGACGGGAGGCGAGGCCGGCAAGCGCTACGCCCTCCCTCACAGCTCCGTCATGATCCACCAGCCCCTCGGCGGCACCCAGGGCCAGGCGTCAGACATCCTCATCTACGCGAACCAGATCCAGCGCATCCGCAAACAGATCAACGAGATCATGAGGCGTCACATCAACCAGTCCTTTGGGCACGAAAAGTTCAACCTGGAGGAGGTCAACGACATGATGGAGCGCGACAAGTACCTGACCGCCGAGGAGGCCAAGGAGATTGGCGTGATTGACGAGATCCTGACGCGCAGGGAGGAGAAGGACAAGAAGGAGGAGGGATCGGCGGAAGAGCAGAAGACGAAGCCATAAAGCTCCGAAGCACACATTGAGTGAGCCGTCACGCTGTCTGTGAGAATGCTCTGAAACAGACGTCATGCTCTGGATACCCACCCGACGAAACGATTACGGGATCGGATTATGAGGATTATGGAGGCCGTATGCGCGTTGCCGGGTAGCCATTACCCACATCGCGGACTTGGATTCGGCCTGAAAAGAGGGTCTGGTCCGGAACCGGAAGCGTAGCGGGCTTTAGCGGAAATAAGACGTGGAAGCTAGAGCAGGAGCTGAGAGAATTGCACAGCAGGTGTGGCCTTGATGTGAATTGACTTCTTGTGAGTGAATATGAGAAAAGTGAAAGTGAAAACGTTTGGTTGAACCGGCGATTATGTCTCTAGGGCTGGCTGATGCTTGTCTCCGTCGCTCACCTTGCTCACCGTCCTCCTCACCTTGGCAGGCCACCGCCTCAGCTCCTACACCGGTCGCTCGGCGTGGGTATCACCGGGGCCACCTCGGCCAGCCAATCAACAATTTCCTATTTCAATGCGGGGAGTGCGCCGGCGGGGAGCTCCAGAAATTTTACGCAGCCGACATCGCCCCAAATTTCCTGGGGGGTGGGACATGGCCTACGGGTATGGACCTAGGTCAAACTATCTTCAACTTCGTGTGTGCGCCGTGTCCCTGTGACAGTCCCTGTGATCTCAGGTCTTTCTCTACACCGCACCAGCCTTTCCGTGACTCACCTCCTCACCCTCCAAACACCATAAAAAAGACCTCCAGTCGAGAAGACGGGCAATGAATTGAGGCCTGACTTACTTCAATCGACACGACTTACAACTCTTTTCTTCCCCCTCTCCGCCCCTCCTCCTCCGCATTCGCTTGAATATTGGGCCGGCGGTCCCTTTTCGACGCAATGCTCTCCCGGTGCATCGCCCGCCAGTCGACAGCTCTCAGAGCTGCGACGAGGCATTCATTCGCGAGCAGCCATGCGTATGCTACCCAATTGACCCTATAACAAGATCCAATCGCTGACATTGACTCCCCCCGGACCAGCCGCCTCCTCTCCACCACCGCCGCCCGTCGCGCCGACGACAGCAAGCTGAACAAGGTCTCGGCGACAATCACCCAGCCCAAGTCCCAGGGCGCCTCCCAGGCCATGCTCTACGCCACCGGCCTGAAGGAAGACGACATGAACAAGGCCCAGGTCGGAATCTCCTCCGTCTGGTATGAGGGCAACCCCTGCAACATGCACCTGCTCGACCTGTCCAACCTCGTCCGCGACTCCGTCCGCAACGCCGGCCTGATCCCCTACCAGTTCAACACCATCGGCGTCTCGGACGGCATCTCCATGGGCACCAAGGGCATGCGCTACTCGCTGCAGTCGCGCGAGATCATCGCCGACTCCATCGAGACGGTCATGAACGGCCAGTGGTACGACGGCAACATCTCCCTCCCCGGCTGCGACAAGAACATGCCCGGCGTCGCCATCGCCATGGGCCGCGTCAACCGCCCCTCCATCATGGTCTACGGCGGCACCATCCAGCCCGGCTGCAGCAAGGCCGGCGAGTCCATCGACATCGTCTCCGCCTTCCAGGCCTACGGCCAGTACATCACCGGCGAGATCACAGAGGAGCAGCGCTTCGACATCATCCGCAACGCGTGCCCCGGCAGCGGCGCCTGCGGCGGCATGTACACCGCAAACACCATGGCCACCGCCATCGAGACCCTCGGTCTGACCATGCCCGGCTCGTCGAGCAGCCCCGCCGAGCACCCCGCCAAGAAGGCCGAGTGCGAGACGATCGGCGCCGCCGTCCGCAACATCCTGAAGGAGGACATCCGCCCCCGCGACATCATGACCCGCCAGGCCTTCGAGAACGCCATGGTCGTCGTCAACATTCTTGGTGGCAGCACCAACGCCGTCCTGCATCTGCTTGCTATTGCTGACTCCGTCGGCATCAAGCTTACCGTGGACGACTTCCAGGCCGTCTCCGACCGCACCCCCTTCCTCGCCGACCTGAAGCCCTCGGGCAAGTACGTCATGGCCGACATGCACGACATCGGCGGCACCCCCGGCCTGCTCCAGTTCCTCCTCAAGGAGGGCCTGATCGACGGCTCGGGCATCACCGTCACCGGAAAGACGATGAAGGAGAACGTCGAGAACGTCAAGGGCTTCCCAGACAGCCAGCAGATCATCCGGCCCTTCAGCAACCCGATCAAGCCCACGGGCCACATCCAGATCCTGCGCGGGCAGCTCGCGCCGGGCGGCTCCGTAGGCAAGATCACGGGCAAGGAGGGCCTGCGCTTCGAGGGCAAGGCGCGCGTGTTCGACGACGAGGACGACTTCATCGCGTCGCTGGAGCGCAACGAGATCAAGAAGGGCGAGAAGACGGTCGTCATCATCCGCTACGAGGGCCCCAAGGGCGGCCCCGGCATGCCGGAGATGCTGAAGCCCAGCTCCGCCATCATGGGCGCCGGGCTGGGCAAGGACGTCGCGCTGCTGACGGACGGCCGCTTCTCCGGCGGCTCGCACGGGTTCCTGATCGGGCACATTGTGCCGGAGGCCATGGAGGGCGGGCCTATTGGGCTGGTGCAGGACGGGGATGTGATTACGATTGATGCGGAGTCGCGCGTGATCGACACGAATGTGTCCGAGGAGGAGATGGCGAGGAGACGGGCGCAGTGGAAGGCGCCGCCGCTGAAGTACAGCAAGGGCACGTTGAAGAAGTACTCCATGCTTGTTAGCGACGCGTCCTCGGGCTGCGTTACGGACGGCAAGTTGCAGTAAGGAAGAAGACGAGAGAGAGGGAGGTAGTGAACGGGTCTGGTTCAGGGAGGGGGGCAAAGGGGGCGGGTTTTCCACCACTAGAGATTTACGCTTTGTTATACCATCTTACTTGTACGGCTTCGGAAAAGGTAGTCCAAAATCGGAGTTTTGTTTACGGTTCGTCTCTGGTGGTTGTACATCACTGAAGTGTGTATATGGTGTGAGGGTGTAGAGCAAATTTCTGAGCGCTCGAAGAAAAGAACTGGAATCGTGGTATATGGAAGCTCGCCAACAAAAACGTACAAACGTACACATTACACAGCGGCGCGCGTCTGTAAGAAGACGGGGCGCCCGCTCATGACCTGCTTTTCTTCATCTCTTCCCCCTCCCAGTGCGTTGGTGATTTCGAAACATGGCGCGTTCATGGCAGCCCCGGCTCCTAGCTATGCAAATACCCGAACAAGTTGTCATTAAATCACTGCTGGCCGCCTTTCCTGCTCGTCCTTTTTTGTGTGTTGTGGTTGGGTTCACTGCGGTGACGGAGGGATTTCACTTTTTCCTTCCGCTCCATGCTTCGACGAAGGCGGCCTTGTCTCTCAACGTCAGGCCCACACGTTTGTTCCGGCACAGCCTAGCCAGCGCCTCGGCGACCTTGTCGAGCACGCGCTGCTCCTCGGCGGAAAGCCCCGCAGGCTCGCCGCCCATGCGTCGCTGCGCGGAGCTGGTTTCGTGAGAGGATGACACGCCGTTGGTCTGGGCGGCAGAGGAGTTGAGGATGCTCTCGGCGACGCGGACGCGGATGCAGGTGGTCGGGCGAGAAAGAAGATCCCAGAGGAACTTGAACCAGCGGCCGGGGACGGGGGTGGTGACGTCGGCGGGGGTGTAGCGGATGCTGACGGGGAAGATGTGGACGTCGGGCTTGGCGGCGAGGAGGGACGGTGTGAAGGGAAGGACGCCCTTGCCATTTGTGGTGGTGGCCTCGGGCAAGACGGCGACGACACGGTCGGGGTAGCGCTCGAGGAGGGCGGCGAGGTCGGTGAGCTTTGCGCCCTGGCGGGGGGCGAAGCGGACGGGGGAGAGGGCGTAGAGGACGGCGCGGAGGAGGGAGATGCGTTCGACGGAGCGGGTGTTGGGGTAGGAGACGGTGAAGATGGGGTCGAAGATGGCGGCGAGGTAGATTGCGTCGATGGGGGAGGTGAAGTTTGCGGCGATGACGGAGCCCGGGTGGGGGAAGCGCTGCGGGGGCTGCTCGGCGAGGGTGCCGCGGCGGACGCCGTCGAGCTGGAGGTCGACCCACCAGATGCCCGGGATGCCCATCATACCCCAGAGGAGGATCTTGCGGGCGGCGACGGGCAGGAAGGGCAGGTGGTGGAGGACTAGGAAGTAGGTCGCGACATAGGTGATGAAGAACGGGAGGCGGATGAGGAAGAGGAAGGCGTGGAAGACGGAGGAGAGCGCAGAGAGCGGCGTCTTGACGGGGATGAAGGGCGAGATGCCGGAGCCTGGGTTGGGTGCGTGTTAGCGACGGCGATTTGAAAACAGTCGTGATGATGCGTGGGGGTGCCAACCTTTATCGCGGAACTGGCTGAACTTCTCCATGGCTGGGTTTGAGGTTTTTGGGTATGCGGTTGAGGATCGTATAAGTCGGAGCAAGAGGCCGGAAGCGGGAAGATCGGGGTGTAGATCACGGCGGCATGTGGCTCCGTCCGCAATGCGATTCGTGAAGGGATGCGCTGCCGAGGGAGGGGGAGTCGCGGTCCGAGTCGAGCTTCGTCAATATCGGGATTGATGGCTAGCAATGAAGGATAGCCTTGCGAGAGAGGATGGGCAGAAAACGGCGTCGACGGAACAACAGCGGTGATACGCGTGCCTCTGCACGGCAGCCTTCGTGTCCTGTTTGATCGGGCAGATTCCTCGTCGTCGGCGGGGGGGCGTCAAGACACAAATCTCTGGCGGGAGCTGGCGAATGAGCTTTCCAACGTCATGGTGCGACAGGCTGGTCTTCGTGACATGTGAAAAGGCCACACTGCGACCTTGTCTGCGCTGGGCGTTTGGCGGCGCAAGAAAGCTGCTGCTGGTCTGACCGCTCTTGCGACCGCTTTCCATCTTTGGACTGGTGCCCCGCTTTGTGACGGTCAAAATTCTGGCCTGACTTTTGAGTCGGGACGGGAGTCGGCCTTAGGCAGGAACAGGGAGCTTCAGTCCGCGGGTGGCACCGGCGTCCCTTACCTAAGCGGCTTTCTTGGAGAGATGTTCCTGGGTGGCTGGGATTAGACTAGCTTAGGTAAGGCACCTGAGTGAGATATCTAGCTTAGGTAAGGTGCACAACTTGCACAAGTCCGTCGCCCCGACAACGACGGTCACAATCCAGTGTAAACAGGCGGCCCCCTGTGAGGGCCTCCACAATCCCCAATCGGGAAGCGCAAACAAGCCGTCACAGCAAAAAGACAGCAGATTGGCACCTCGAGCTCGTGCACTCAAATCCACACCCCTCCCCATATTCAATCATAGCTGTGGACTTTTCGCGATTTGTATTTGCCATTTCGCATGTTTGCAGCTTCAACTCTACAACAGTAACGAACGAACGAAGAAGACGTCGTCGCCGTCGCCCACCGCCAGCAGCGGCTACTCGCCACAGTACCTATCGCACATTAATCGTCCCAGTCGAGTCGAGTCTGTCAACAAGCCCCGCCGCCGCATCGACGACAACACCACGACCGCCAGTCAACATGGACTCCTCGGAGAATACGGTGCGTTCGTTCTGCGCCTCCTGCGATGACATTCACGACAGGAAAAAAAACAAAATTGGCTGACTCCCGATGGCAATGCAGCAGCACCAGTTCCGAACGTCCGTCATACGACCCCCCAGCGCGCTGCCCCGACCGGGGACGAGCATGTCGCACTCGTCGAGTATCCATCCGGGCGGCCTTTCAGAGATGAGCGATGCGCAAAACAACAGTCGGACGATGAACAACAATAGCAGCATGATTCCACCGCCATCATCGGCCAAGGTTGGCTCGTTGGTCGACCTCAAGCGACATGTCCCGCAGCCAGGTGGGTATTTTCCTGTTCCAGCTGTTCCAGTGCTGCAGGTGCTTGCCAGCGAAGTGTATCAAAGCCCGCTGACCGCTCTTTTGCTGCAGCCCAGATTTCGGACCCGAAGCGCGGCAAGACCCTCGCACAGCGCGCTGGCGAGTACCCCGGCAGAGACGCCGCACACTCAACACACCCTTCAACGGCAGCAGCGGCTGGCCACAATGCTGCTGCTGCTGCTGCTGCTGCTTCTGGCCTCACGAGAGCGGGTTCGGTGAGGGGTCAGACTCTCGCATCGGTAAGTCACCACCACCACAGGTGCACACACACTGTGACACCACTCGATTGATTGGACTCGTCACTCGCAGGAGTGAAATGGGTCCATTCTCTTCCTTTTTTTTCTGCCCTCTCGTCCCGTCCACGTCCACGTCCACGTCCTGTCCCGCCCCCATTCCCAACCAACCTTCAAACCCACCTTGCTCAAGTCTTCCCCCCTCCCCCTCTTTGCTACTCCTACTCCCTGTGAACCCTCGTCAACCTTCGAATGTCCTTTACATGATCCCCCCCGAGCCGGCTCGGACGTCGCGATGGAGCTGTGTGCAACCAGCGTCGACGTCGACGTCCTCCGCATTGCTCACTGGATCTGTGTCCATCTTTACCGTGCCTCTCGACGAGCCCTGCGTACCATCATCTGCGTCGCCCCGCGGTTGTCAACCCTGCCGGGATTGCTGTTTGCCCTGTCGCTGCACTGGGACCACACCGACGTCCATCATCCAGGCCTGCACCAAGAGAGACAGCTCACCATGATCCGCCTCGACTCTCGACGACAGCTTCAGCCATTTCAACCGCTGCCACCTGGTCCTGGCCCGACCTACTTCCGCACCACCTATGGCCGCTTACAGCTATGTCTCGGCAGCCAGAGCGACAACGGCAGCTCCCGGGGCGTTCGTCTGTTGGTTGATGCAGAGGTGCACCAGGCGACTACTGAGGCGTGCATCACGGACATCACAGACGACATCGGGGACAGGGATGACATGCTTTCTGTACCACAGGCTGCTCGTCACAAAACCGACCTGTGCCTATGCTGACTCGCTAGCAGTTCAGAAACCCCGCCAGCAACGCCCTCGCGCGTCACAACTCGACCTCGTCGACGACTTCACGATACGGCCAGAACAACAACTTTTCCGCCAGCGTCGGCCCCGGCACCAGACAGCGCCATGAACGCTCACAGTCGTCGTTGGGCAATAGCCGGTCGGTTCACGCACAGTCGGTCTCCGGACATCCGCGCTCCCGAAACGCAAACACCGCAAGACCTCGCACAGCTATCGGCAATCGAATTGAGGATGAGTGTGATGGACCAATGGCACAACAGCATGGTACGACCAGTCAATTTCGTCAACTGAACTTTCAACGCAATTTTGAATTTCCGCACAACACGTCAAGACATGCCATTCCAGCACCCCAGATGAACCACCCGTCACGCAGAGAAGTATCTCTCCCCAGCCGGTTCGGTGCACTGTCCATTAAGGACGACACCAGCTCGGATTCTGCCCAAGATGAAGATCAAGTGGTTTTCAGCCAAGAAAACAGCGTCAGCTCCGCGACAACGACTGCGAGCGGCGCCGCGCAAATGGACAACGTCACCATGCGCACCCCTCGCAAGCTCGCCATGAAACCGCCAGACCTGTCGCCGAAGAAGAGGCACGCCAGTCGCATGACTGACCCCGCCACGCCTTCGCCAGACTCTAAGCGCGTTAGAGCCGACATGAAAGTATTCGAAGAGGCGATCATGTCCACCATCAAAGAATCCAGATCCCCCGCCAGATGCCCCTCCCCTAGTAAACTCATGTTCTTGACCAAAGATTCTAACACGACTCAATTCGCAGCATGGGATGTCGAGGGACGCTTGGGAGAGCTAGACTCTCAGTTTAAGAAGGTGCAGGACTCGATGAACAGCATGATTTCCGACAAGGAGTTGATGGATGAGAGAGTTGAGATGTACAAGAAGAGAAGTAAGTCGACCGATGAGTGATGAGATGAAAGTTGGCTGACGGTCGCAGTATCCGAGCTGGAAACCGAGCGAGACAAGTTCGCAGACCGGAATGAGAGCCTGCACTCGGAGCTTAACAGCATGCGGGAGCAGGTTTCTAAATTGACGATTGAATCAGAGACTGAGAAGCGCAGCCACAAGTACGAGCTCGAGGATGAGGCTCGCAAGCGCCGCCATGAGGTGGAGCAGCTCCGACGTGAATTGAGAGACGAAGTTGCACGACAGGAGAAGAGCCAGAGCGAGGCGTTGGCGGCCTTGGAGCGACATTACAAGGTCATGATTGAGGATGAGCGGGCCAAGCAGGGCAAGGAGATTGAGCACCTTCGCATGAGACTCGGAAACGAACAGCAGGACCTCCACCTCAACCTGCAGAAGAAGGACCGCGAGGTGTCAGAGATGCGAGCTGTGATTGAGGGGCTTAAGGGGGACTTGGACCGCGAGCAGAGCCTGAAGAAGGGGCTCGAGGCAACCATCACCGAGCTCTCGTCCTCTACTCACCAACTTCAGGGCAGAATCAACTCCCTCACTGGACAAGTCGACTACCTCCAGTCCGACAGCAAGGCGCAATCCGACTCTTACACGCAAATGGAGGCGAGACTGCAGGAGGCTCTTGAGCAGGCGGAGTTTGCCAAGGAGAAGCTCATTAAGGAGGAGACGGAGCGCCGCATCCTCTTCAACAAGTACCAGGAGCTCAAGGGCAACATCCGTGTTATGTGCAGAGTGCGCCCCGTTCTCAGTGCTGCGGAGGGTGCGCCGGCGCAGGTTGCGTACCCCGACGACAAGACCTCGGCCGAGATCGCCCTCGCTGGACCCGAGGAGATGAACAGCATTACCGGCAAGGCTACCCGAAAGAACTACAACTTTGAGTTCGACCGCGTCTTCGACCCCAAAGCGCAGAACCAGGACGTGTTTGACGAGATTTCCCAACTGGTGCAGAGTGCGCTCGACGGATACAACGTGTGCATCTTCTGCTACGGTCAAACAGGTTCCGGAAAGACTCACACCATGTCGTCTCAAGACGGTATGATTCCTCGCGCGACACACATGATCTACGACACGGTCAACAAGCTCAAGGAGAAGTCGTGGACATACAAGATGGAGGGATCCTTCATTGAGGTGTACAACGAAGAGCTCAACGACCTGCTCACCGAGGGCAAGGGGCGCAAGCTCGAGATCCGCCACGACGATGTGCGCAAGCAGACGACGGTCGTCAACTGCAAGTCGGTGTCGCTGGACTCGGCGGACACGGTTGAGATGATGCTCGACGAGGCGCAGAAGAACCGGTCTGTGGCGGCAACCAAGGCTAACGAGCGGTCGTCCCGTTCGCACAGTGTCTTCATCCTCAAGCTGGTGGGCTTCAACTCGGCAACGGGAGAGCGTTGCGAGGGCACCCTCAACTTGGTGGACCTGGCTGGTTCGGAGCGCCTGAAGCACTCGCAGGTCGAAGGAGACAGGATGAAGGAGACACAGAACATCAACAAGTCCTTGTCATGCCTTGGTGATGTTATTGAAGCGCTCGGCAGGGGGAGCGGACACATTCCGTACCGCAACTCCAAGCTGACGCACTTGCTGCAGTACTCCCTCGGGGGCAACAGCAAGACGCTCATGTTTGTGATGGTTAGTCCGTTGGAGACTCACCTCAAGGAGACGTTGACGAGTTTGAGATTTGCTACGAAGGTAAGCGGGATGCAGAACCATCTTCTGAAGAAGACGAGACTGACCAGGCACAGGTTCATAATACCCACATTGGTACGGCGAAGGCGACGAAGAAGGTTTAAAAGGCCAGAGGGCTGGCTATGGAGGCGTTCTTGGATGAGTGACACAGTGACACGGCGACAGGCGTTGGAGGAATTTTGCGCTGCAGATGGGGCATTGTCGAGTTTGAGTTTGTATATCCTAGAAATACGTACAAGTACGATTTCTACACACAGTCAATACAGCACGAAGGTTGTTCAGGCAGTCATTTGAAGTTGTGGTGGTTGTGAGGCTGTGATTGTTGATGTGTTCTGGCCATGGCCAAGCATGGGTCTTGGTCTTGGGGGCCCCCTTCTGTTAGCGGGCGCTAAACGGCCCTAGACCTGCGTCATTCCGCGGCAGGCCCGGGCCACACGGACGCTGCCCTGGCACACGGAAACAAGGCGCAGCCAGCACCCACCAGGCTGTTTCCAGGCGGGGGCCTTCCAACAAACGCTGAAGACCTCGGTGCGAGGCGGTGCGTTGGATGGCATCATCCCCCACCCTCACCACTCCACAACCACTCCTGTAAGCGTTTCGCCGGCCGAGCAATTGGATCAACAAAGGACTGGTACTGGTGGCAAGGGAGCTTGCATTCTATTCTTTGTATCTCGTTTTGCACAAAAACATCGTCACATTCATTCTTGGACATTGCTGCAGCAGATTGTAGCGGTAGGCCCGACAACCAACCGAACAAACGAAACGTCTCGGCAGACCGTCGTCGACAGCTTCCGAACCACGAACGACCTCACGAGACTACACTCTGCACTCGAAGCAGACCCGAACGGGCCACCGACTTCGAAATAGGATATCTAAAGGTGGATCGGGCTGCTTGCCGAGGACACAGCTTCCCAGCCGCCATAATGATGCGCCAGCAGAGGAAGGGTCTCTCGAGCTCCATGTGGGCGTCCGAGGGAAAGTCCACGAGCCTTGGCCGTCCCTCGACGACTCCCAAGGCGAAAGCCCCGACGAGCTCGACAGCCAACCCCGTAGTACCACGGCAGCCCTCTCCAACGATCCCCGCCGAGTCCTGCTCCGCGGTGAATAGCATTCCCACCCCGCCGATGAGCACCTCGGGGTTTGCCTCCACGACTCCCGCAGCGACGAAGGCGAAGACCACGACGGCGGCGTACAAGAGCAGTGACCCCGCAGCCGACGCTGCACAGGCACACAGAGAGCTCAAGCGCTACGAGCAGATTGTGCGGCGGATGCAGTGGAAGAAGCCGTTCCTGGGCGAGGGCTACGACAAGGCGACGGTGAAGTTCGCGGACGAGAAGGGGCGGGCGGAGGCGGAGATGATGTTCAAGCTTGACTTTTACGAGTACTACATGCTGCTGGAGAGGGCGCTCGTGCACCTGATGGGGGTGTTTGAGATTGGCGTGTCGCCGGAGACGACCTCGACGTGGGGGTGCAGCAGCAAGAATGGCAGAGGGGCGGACTTCTCGACGAAGCACAGCTTCCACGAGAACGTGATCTTGTCGCTGCAGAAGGAGGAGAACCCGCTGCATGGGGTGCTCGGGACGGGCGACGTGCTGTTCCAGCTGTCAAGGGCGAAGACGTTGCGGAACTGGTGGAAGCACGCCGAGGACGAGAGTAAGCTGGGCGCGCGTAAGAGGCGGGCGGCGACGGCGCCGTTGGAGAGTTTTGACCTGACGCTGATTTTCAATGCGGTGTTTGAGGGGCTGGATAAGGGGTATGTGATTGCGGATAGGTGGGTGGAGGAGCTGCAGAGCAGGATGAGCTGGGCGGACGAGGTTATGGATACGGAGTCGGACGGGGAGGATGCGTTTGACTGGATGGTTGACGCGATGGACTGGCAGGCCGTTTGAAGACGGGCGTGGTGGCGTGTGAGCGAGGCGCCGATGGGGATGGATGGAGTGGAGGATGCATCGTTAGGCGATACCCTTATGGTTCATGCATATTCGAGCATGGCGTACGTTGGATAGGATTAAACACGCGGGTTTCTTAACTTTGTGCTTGGCGAACGTGGTTGTGGTGGTGTTTGATATGTGAGCAAGTATGTACATTGCAGCCACGCTGACGAAGTGGCTTGTGGGGGGTTGGGTGAGACATGCGATGTGAACTGAACCAACTCCTTTGCCAAGTCTTTTTTTTTTTCCCTTATCTGTGTGGCTTGTTCTGCCGGCTTTGCATATTTCAGAGATGGGGATCCGGCTTTTTAACGACCGCGCCCCGAGGACACCGCGCGGAGACGCATGTGAGCGTTCTTGAGGTGGTCCGGAGGGAGCATGATAGTGGAGAGGAGGAGTTGGGACTCCACTGCCGCATCGCGATTTGAACTGAGGAATTGGAGGGAGGCAAAGGTCCATTGAAGTGTGGGATTCTTTGGATGTACGGATTTAGTCCACTGAGGCGTCTAGAAGTGCGATGGTTTTGGACTGCGCCCGTGGGTTCGTCGGCATCGGGGCCGTTCATCTGTCCGGGAGAGGCAGATGTACAACCCAGGCTGAGAGTATGTTTCTAGTCTGTCTTGCGGAAAAGAAACGGCTTGGCTTGGATGGCGTTGGGATGCGGGATGCGGGTTGCGAGGGGAACGACGTTTTGTCGTATGCATGTCTCATGACGCAACAGGAACTGAAGGCACAATGCGAAGCTCGCCAGATGGTCGTTAACTGTCTTCAATTACTTGTTGTACAATCAAGTCGCCACGCTTTGCAGAAACATTGGGCTTGGCGGCTATGGGGAATGCGGGATGTGCGAACGTTGCGAGCTGAACGAGAAGGGTAGGCAGTTTCGTAACCCCACAAAATCCAAGACAAACATGATCAACGGCGCCATGCAGAGGGAAAGGAAGCTTATTGCCCACTCCCGCCGCTCAATGGCTGTCTGATGCGAGCTAGCCGTGTTATATGTTGCAGTCGGTTACTATATCCCGTTCAGACCGCAAGCGCGGGGGTGTGGGTGTGGGTGTGGGTGTCTTGTCACTGTCAGGTTTTGCGTGGTGACGGCTGCACGGCATCGCGAAGCTATCTGATAGGCAATGGTAGGTTCGGTTGACGAACATCGCAGATGGAGAGAGGCGGGCAGACAACCGATGGAGGGCAAAGCAAAGCAAGCATTGAAGCGGCTAAACCGTTTCGGTGGGTGGGCATCCTTGTCAATGTCCAGAGTTTCCACGCTCGGCTCCTCCATCTGCCGCGCACCGTCTCGTCGCTAGCGGCAGATCCAGCGGTTTGGGACCCCACCGGCGCCGACCACCATCCTCTGCCCTTTCTCTTCGTTTTGGGCTCTGTCCTTGTTGGAATTGGTTCTGTGCTGGTGAGGAGGAGACTACGGAGACTATGGAGAACCTTACTGGGCTCTGCTTGAAATTGTCTAGATTATGATTGGTTTGCTGATCCGTTTCGCTGCGGTGAGGACATACTGCGTAGAGTAGCAGGGGGTTACAGTGATGTCTTGAACCATGAGAGCGCAAGTCGTATTCGGAATCGTCATCCATTCTGGCGGGGTCGTTCGTTTGGATTCGCCCCGGGGAGGAGACATCCTTGCAAGGCGTCCAGACGAAGTTTGGGGATTGGACTAGGGGACCCCGTCCTGGATGGCCCGTGAAATGAGGGGACGGCGGAGGGAAAAGGCAGAGCTGTTGTTTCTGCGTTTGCCTATTCCCTTTCTCTCTTCTCTATCGTTTACTAGCGCGGCGTTTGAAGTGGTTGACGGCGCTGGACTGTCTTCGCTAGTCGGTTCGAGTGGCGGGCGCCGGGCCTTGTATCATACTGACGCTATCCCACGTTGTAGACATACTTTACCAAGTTGCTCTCCCACCTCGTCTACACCTTCCCCCCTTCTTCTTCAACCCTCCCGAGCAGAGGACAAAGCTTCCGGGCAGAGCGCAACTTGAGCCACCACAAGACGAACCTCCTCCTCCCTCCATAGTCCATTTTGAGACGAAAAGAAAGGCACAGACAGACCACGATGTCGGTTTCGACGCTCCTCTCGACGGCGCTGCACCCGCAGAACTGGCCGACGAGCATCTGGGTGCTCCTCCTCACGGGCGTGGCGTATGCGGTGGGCTTCCTCGCGTACCGGCCGTCGTTCCCGCGCAACGCGCCGAAGCTGTTTAAAGGGTACCCCGTGCTGGGGGCGCCGCGGTTCTTCACGGACCGGGGGAACTTCCTGACGGAGGGCCGGCGGTTGGCAGGGTCGGGGAACTGGAGCTTTTATTTTGGAAAGATGAGGATTGTGGGGTTGTCGGGGGAGCCGGGGCGGAATCTGTTCTTTGAGAGTCGGGAGTTGGATTTTACGAAGGGGTGAGTCTTCTCTTTCCCGATCACATGGTTTGGTCCAGTAGGAAGGGGAGAGGATCACTGACAACGGAGATGTTAGATACGGCGCTCTCTTCAACGCGACCCCCAAGATCGAAGTCTCCCCCGACCAATCCGTCGAAGAAGACTTCGCGGCCAAGTTCAACCGCCTCATCGTGCGGCTCCTACGCAAAGAGCAGCTCTGCAAACGCCTACACCTCCTCGTCCGCGACACGCACGACACGACGAAACGCCTCGCCGCCCGGCCCTCCAAGATCAGCGACCCGTTCGAGGACATGTACCGGCTCGTGTTCCAGCTGACGATGCGCATGGTGGGCTGCGACGAGATCGCCGAGGACGACGCGCTGCTCGTCAAGACGCTGCGCATCTTCGAGGGCATCGACGCGGCCAGCACCGCGACGAAGGTCATGTTCCCGTGGATGCCGACCATCGGGCACTTCCGGCGCGTGTACTCGGGCGCGCAGATGTACATGATCCTGGAGCGGGTGATTAAGGAGAGGAAGGCGAGGGGCGTGGACGGGAGCGACGCGCTGCAGTACCTGACGGACGAGGGGTACACGACGGTCGAGATGGTGGCGTTCATCGTGGGCGCGCTGTTCGCGGGGCTGATTAATAGCGGGATTAATGCAGCGTATTTGCTGTGCTTTCTGGGCGCGAATGAGGAGTGGTACGGGCGCGTGCAGCGGGAGGTGGACTCTGTGATTGCGAAGCACCGGCGCAGCGAGGAGGAGACGCCGGAGGAGGTGTTTGCGAGGTTTGAGGTGGAGGACTGGGAGGCGGAGTTCCCGATGGTGGATTTGGGGCTGAAGGAGACGATTCGGCACACGATTACGGGGTGCGGGTTCCGGTACAACGGGACCGGGAAGGATATCCCGATCGGGGACTCGGGGGAGGTGGTGCCGGCGGACGCGTTTGCGGTGTATCACTTTGATGATACGCATATGAGCGAGCGGTTCTTCCCGGAGCCGTTGAGGTGGGACCCTGGGAGGTATCTGCCGCCGAGGGAGGAGGATAAGAGGGATCCGAGGGCGTTTAACGGGTGGGGGAGCGGGCGGCATCCGTGTCTGGGGATGAGGGTGAGTTTTCCTTTTTCTTCTTTTGGAGTTTGCTTGCTTTTTTGGAATGTCTTGGTTTGTTGGAGATGAGGCTTGCTAACGAGGTGCGCTGCGACAGTTTGCCAAGCTGGAGACGTTCGTGGCGACGGCGATCTTCGTGGCCAAGTTTGACTACCACCTGTGCGATGCGGACGGCAAGAGAATGGACAAGGTGCCGGAGGACTCGGTGGACCGCAACACGCACTCTGCGTCGAAGCCGAGGAACAACCTCTACTTGAAGTATACCGAGAGGACGCGGTGGGCGAAGGCGTGAGGATGTTTGGGGTGAGATAGGTTAGATTGGACAGGAAGAGAACATGTCTCGTTGTAAAGACGTCTGTGAGCGTGTCATGTCATTGCTTGTGTTTCTTACCGCGAGCGGCGGCTTGATGGAAGATTTGATGTAAAGTGCCAGTTTCCTTATTTCAGCATCATGAATGATGACGATGATTAATGTGAATGTTTTCTTTTCGTTCCCCGGCCACTCGTTCGGCGAAGATGTGACCAACGTATGAATGTCCGAAATCAGTTGTAATTAATAGATCCCACCACCGAAGGTCTGGACCACCGAACGCCGAAGCGGAGGACGCCCCGCCACCTTGGGCCGAACACTGTGATTGGCTGGGCGCATTGGGCGGTCGCTTCGCACCGGCACGTCACTGCGCAATCTCATTCATCTCAACTCAGTTCCGTCTGCACTCAGCTCTGGACTTCCATCCCCCATCTCCGGTGTTTGCCCCCAACTTCACTCATACTCTTTCTCTCATTTTCTCTCATTTGACTTACTGCGGAAGCCGCGAAGCTTCTCCAGAACCACCGAAGAAGTTGGATCGTAGACGAGGAACCCGGCATCGGCGCTTTCATTGTCATCTCCATCGGATTCGGACCTCACACCAATCTCAGTGAGCACCGTCCGGCCCGCAACTCCGACGCAGGGAGCAGGTGGAGGAAACATCATCCGGACACATCCTCTTTGCCACACTCACCAGACAAACCCCCCTTCACAACCACAACGATGGTCGTCGTAACGTACCCCAAAGAATGTGAAGTCGTCCAGCCCGCCCCGCCGCGCGGCCGGGCCGCGACACCGCTCTTCCTCCTCCATGACGGCGGCGGCACCACCTTCGCCTACCACTGCCTCTCGCCCCTCGACCGCGCCGTCTTCGGCATCGCGAACCCGCGCTTCACCTCCGGCACGGAGTGGCCCGGCGGCGTGCCCGAGATGGCGCGCGCGTACCTGCGCATGATCCGCAACACCGTCGCGGGGGCGGAGTACCCGCCCATGGCGCCGTGCACTTTGACGAAAGACGGGCGGCGGCGGTGGAAGATTTTGTTAGGAGGGTGGAGCCTGGGCGGGCTTTTGTCGTTGGAGATTGCGAGGCTGCTGGTCACGGGGAAGAACGAGGGCGGCGTGGACGAGGGCGCGGGGGACGGGGGGGACGAGGTCGAGATTGTGGGGCTGGTGATGATTGACAGCGTGTACCCCGTCTGGCCGGTGGGCTCGGAGGTGAAGATTGGCACGTGGATCGAGACGGAGATGCCGGAGCACAAGAACCTGAAGCTGGCGCGGCGGGCGATGAAGCTGGCGGGCGGGATGGTGAAGGTGTGGAAGATGCCGCGGTGCGGGGCGGCGTTCCGCAACGGGGTGGACTACGAGGTGCAGGAGGAAGGAAAGGATGTGGAGAAGTCGTTTTACGGGAGTCGCGCGGAGAAGGAGACGGCCGAGGTCGTGTGGGATCGGCCGCCGAGGGGCGTGCTTGTGCGGGCGTCGGATTGTGTGCCGATGCCTGGAGAGGGGATCAGTCCTGTGGATGTGTATCGCGGGGACGCGAAGCTGGGGTGGGATGGGTACTGTCCTGGGTATGTTGAGAAGACGTTTGTTACCAAGGGGAATCACTTTGATATGTTTGCGTGGGGGTATGTTGATGAGATTACGGAGAGGGTGGCGGAGGCTTGTCGGTACTTGGAGGGATGATTGTGAGAGGCGGAGATGGTTGGAAGGTTGGGATTATAATGAATTTGAGGTCGTAATACAGGCGCATGGCTGGGTAATTTTGGATAGACTGCATACGGTGTCGGGCACACGGAACCATAGACGATGTCATACTGGACGCTTACGTAGATGAATGCATCTTGGTTATACTTAAGACCTCATTCTTTACGCAGCCCGTGGGTGCGATAGTTCTCACGAGTGACTGCCGAACGAAATCAGAAGCCGGCAGGTGCTTTGAAATAAATAAAAAGACAGCTGGCAGCAAAAGATTGCGTCCGCCGGGGTTCGAACCCAGGTCCCTGGCTGTCATTCTCTGAGAGAGTGGGAGGCCAGAATGCTAAACCACTGCACCACGAACGCGCTTTGATTTGAGATGCTGAGAACGACGGCAGGAACGATCATAGGGCGGCGGACGCGGGAATGCAGTCGTTCTTGCTCAAAGGGGCAGTCGCCAACTGGGTGCTCCTGCCTGTTTGCTTCACAGAGGCGAATCGGGCAAGCGCCGGAGTGTGGACCCACCCATACGGAGGACCAGTGCCGTCCTATGGCCCGGGCTTCTCACCGCTCCGGCTCGGCGACGGGAGGGTGCAGAATGATCGTTTGCTTGATTTCAGGATCTAGCTTCAACGACTCGAAGCAAATAAGCCACACAGCTGCCCACTCGTCCCCTTAGTTTGCCCCCTCCAACCCCGTCGCCACCACAACCCTCTCCTTCTCAACAACAACCGCTCCCGGAACAGCGCCCTGCACACCCACAATCCTCGCCGGCGCCTCCCCCCTCGCCCACGCCTCCAGCGGCGTCGTCAACACCTTCCGCAGCGCCGCGAACCCGTACCCGACGACGTACATCATCAACAGACTGAACATCGCCCACGTCACCGAGACAACCTGGAAAAGCAGCCACGGGCTGTCCTCGATCGAGTCGCCGAACGTGAAGCCGATCTTCTCCTCGAACTCGACGAGCGCGGTGGTGAAGTTCTGCCGCGACTCGTCGTCGTGGAAGAAGCCCTTGCCCCCGGCGGCCGTGTCCTCCTTGTCGTCGGCGTCGAGGGTCGAGGCGAAGAGGAAGAGCCCGCCGAAGAGGACGAGGAGGCAGAGCATGAAGAGGATGCGCGCGAGGTGGAGGATCCAGGTGATGGAGAAGAGGAGGAGGACGAGGGCGCCGTGGGGGGAGCCGTTGTCTGCTGTCGCGAGCCAGGTGGCGAGGTTGCCTTGGGACGATCGCGGTGTGTTTGGGGTTGGTGCGCGAGTTGGGGTCGAGGCGGCGACGATGAGCTTGGCGACGAGGAAGGTGAGGAGCGAGGGTAGGGCGATGAGCTGGAGGAGGCCTGGGTCCTGGCCGAGAGCGGTCATGGCGACGCAGACGAGGATCATGAGGGACCATGAGCCGAGGATGGAGACGGCGAGGCCGGTGTAGAGCCACGAGGTGGCTTGGCGGAAGATGTTGGCCATGGTCTGGCTGGTCCGCTGAGGTCAGATTGATGACACGAGCTTCGAGGTTGAGTGGTTCAAGTGGGCGACAACCTGGGAATATCATCAGTCGTGGGGTGGTAATGATACACAAAAGAGGGACTTACCATATGATAGAAGCCTCTCGGTCAATTTGTTCGAGTTCTTGGCCTGTGATTGACAGTCATCGTAGGATGAGATGGGAGGAAGGTGAAGATGAAGATGAAAAAGGGGGTCCACTGTCGTCTGCCTGGATCCTTCTGCTAACCTAAAGTAGACTAGCGGGCGTCCGAAGTTCTGCTCCGATGACTTCCCCAAGTACGGATATCCGACACTTACAAATCTAGCAAAGACTAAAATTCGTCCGAATCCAAAATCTATTCATGGATCAAAAAGGGGAGTAACTGAAAAAAAAAAAAACTGCAGATGATATCTTCCTGGTTTGACTGAGTAGTGGTCGTAAGTACTTGTCGTCTCAGTTGCCTTCCTTGATAAGCTTGCCAGTTCCATCGTCTACCAATCACTCTCATTAGCTGCGAAACGCCCATACGGAAAATACTCGTACATAACAATAATGCCTCGAAACCGACTCGCCGTAGCGTGGGCTGAACTCATATGAATTCAAATTCAGTCAAATCGCTCTCATCTTCCGGCCAATATTCTCCTTCCATCACACTATCAATAATACTGGGTCCCACCAGAACGAAACTCGATCCCTGGGGACGAACAACGAATGGTAACGTGAGCCCAGCAAAAACGCATATCAAGTCACCCCGCTCGAGGCCGCAAGGACCGATCCCACAAGTGCCATTCGTCGTGAAAAATACCCTTCCCGTCCTGAAATAGTCCGCAAAGTCTTCATCCTGAGAGACCTTCCAGTATTTGATCTTCACTGCACGAGGTTTTCTTATGAGCCTCAATGCCCTCGATTCAGAAGCTTATAAGCGATATCAAACTCGTGAAACTTTGCATCCTCCTAGTCTGGTCTGGAGATATGACCGGTTTATCTCTCGAATCTTTGGCATTTGGGGCACTCAGCTCGGATACCCAGACAGAGATTGCACTCAAAACTGCATTTGCAACAGCTGGGCTGCAAGTCCTCCCGTCTTTTGCTTCTGGCTCGGACGGATGGTGAAGCCTGGGCCCAATGTGTGCGCTGTCTACTCCCCCAATGATTCGCCCTTCCAAGTAAAGCTTTTTGTTGTCTTCCGAGAACCTGCACCGATACTGGCTGGTGCCGGATGGCTTGAACATGAATGCTAGCGATCTGTAGTTCCAAAATCGCTCCGGGATATCGTTGCCGGCCCAGTCGACCGCCCAAGATGGTAAGTCTTTCAATGCTGTCCAGCGACTTGCCTCATACACAATGTTCGATGACTCATGCCCCTGAAGCATGTACTTAGTAGCTTCCGTAAATATGGACGCAGTGGAACGATTGTAGTCAACTTCTACCTTGCCGAATGTATGAGGGTATTGACTTCGTAATGCAAACACCTTGTCCCTCAGGTCGGAGGTCTGCATTGATATGAAATCTGCTGCCCTATATAGATGAAGATCTCTGAAGACTTTCACAGTACGTGGATTGTTAGCTCTGTGGAAGACGTCCTGATGGAACACCATCTCACTGCGGGTGTTGCCGTGTACGTTGCCAAACATATCAAGTGCCTTGTACACCAAGTTCAGCCCTATAACTTGAGAATTTTGGCACAAGACTTTGACATTGACATGTGCAACCTCTTGCAGAGTCCAAGCTCGAGTCCAGTATGGCGCATCGAACCAATGCTGAAGACTCTTCTTGTCACGGCAGGCTATCTCGCGTTAGCTGAGAATCGTTATCGTCTTCGCGGTTTAGATGGGTATTGGGATGGTAATACCTTTGACCAAAATTCGACTTGCCATGTCTGAGACCCAAAACTTGAGGTCCTTTTCTAATTTCGTTTCAATTCCGGATTCTGGGGGTTCTCTCAGGCGTCCCGCCCAATCCAGTCTTCGGCGCGACAAGAATTCTATTGTTTTCCTGTTCTTTGGTGCCCATTCCTCTCCCAGCCAAACGATCACGAACTTCGCCTGGCGGTATATATCTGTCATCATGCTCACTTGCACGTTCTTCTCTTCAGTGGCGGCTTGGTTGATGCATACGGCGTCCACCCAAACCCCAATTCCTGCTCCCTGAACTAATTTCCGCAATTTTCGCAAAGCAGTAGCGCAATTTGGAGTGACGAGAATGGCTGAAGTTGAAGATCCGGACGCATCTGATGCCGCGTCTTCTTGAACGAGCATGGGTTGACTCGGCGTTTCCCCGCCCCAGGTATATGACAGGGCGTAGTAGTCTTCTGGCTGATCCACACTGGTCTCAACAAGGCTGCAGGATAAAGGCGCATTGTCCTCAAGACTTGGGCAGAGTATAATCAGACGGATAGCCCGTTGATGTGGAAGTGGTTGATAAGAATACATAGTCATGTTGAGTGATGACACAAATGCCGCCGACGGACACAGAAGATGTGAGATGAGAGTACTCAGTCTTTAAGCGAAGAAGCCGTCGAGAGGAAAAGGAAAAATAAATCAGGCTGAGCTGAATGGATCGTAAACCAGGACATCATGTTTCGTAAGCCACCCTTCATGCAGCCTGAGCCAATGATCGTAGGCCCACGAGGCAGGCTGCCAGACGTAGCCATTCATTCTATGTCAGCGCTCTTCATTCCCTGGCTTGGCCTGGGGATAAGGTCCGAGAGGCCTCAAATAGTTTCCTAAGCCTTTGAACATTACCACGGCAAAAAATGAGCAGAAGAACAAAAGAGTTTGCGCCGAGGGGGAATCGAACCCCCGGCTCCCCGACGCTGCTGGATGGCAACGGAGAATTTTACCACTAAACCATCGGCGCTGATGATGTTACAGTCTCTGTTGGAGACTCGGAATGTCGGTGAAGGGTCCGCAATTGGAATATGCTGCGTTGTGGGTGATCGCGGATCCACTGCAATGGGCATGAGGGTTTGAGATGACCCCACTCAAAACGAACAAGAAGGGCGGCAAGGATAACGAGAACAAAGAAGATAACACGAATAGAGATGGGAATAGTAAGTGTTGTATAGAAGATACAGGTTATGAAATAAGGCAACTGAGCGTTGTGTCCTTGACCTATAAGTCTGGATGATAATGTTAGAACAATGTTGAACATGAGATGATTATAAGCTCGTCTCCCAGCGTCTGAGATTCTTGCAGCACTATTCACGGCCCGCTTAAGCAAGACACCAGAAGATAAGATCCCACTTTGTAGAAATCAACGATCAGTTGATGCCAACACCTAATTGGACCACGAGCCTTTCAAGAATCACCCATTTATCCTCGTCTTTCGCCTTTTCCATGTCATCTGCTTTGGGCTTGAATATTGCCCAGACTGGCAGATACTTGGCGTCCGTCCACTGGCTGCTCTTGATGTTGTCGAGCGCCTGCTTCATGTTCTTTTGGAGTCGCAGCGCATCAGCCAATCCCAGGCACGTACCAGCCATCCGAGAGCCTTCCTGCCCCTTCTTTTCAGCAAGACGATGCTCTGTTATCCTGGCGCAGTACATGAGCAGAGATGCCAGCCCCGCAGCGAGAGCCGTGCCGACTGATGAACCATCGTGATACTTGACTAGCTCCGATGATCTGGGATTCTTGGCCTCGGCAACTTGGTTACCGGGAAAGAAGTAGTCAATCCTCTTAACATCCTCGGTGTGACCGTCACGCTGGCCTAGGTATGTTGCAGCACCGATGCGGAAGATGTACCCAGGCTGCTTCTGATACGGGAGCGTGTCCATGGCTCCTGCTTGGATGTCGTCGCTCGCTGAGCAGAACATCAGAATTCCAGCCTTTGCTGCGTCATCGATGGCATCTCCGAGGGCTTGGATATCGCGTTGATCCATGGACGGCCTGTCGCTAAAACTACCGTTCCTAGAGTCATTGCCCATGGGGGATGTATGGCCTCCCGTGATCGCGTTCTTGATGGTCCACGACATTGATATGATGTCCACCTTTTTGTCAATGGCGTATCGAATGGCTTTCGCAGCACTGCCGGCGAATATGTTCCGTCCACCGTTTCGTGACGGACCGTCTTGCACCCTGACGACGTGCAACTCGACCCAGGGGTTGACTCTCACTATCATGTTCGCCAGGATAGTGCCATGGCCGGTGCTGGAGCAATGCCAGGGTCCGCCAGGGAAGTAACTCACTCCACTACTTGTGACGCTGCCGTTGTAGTCGTCGAGGTTGCCGAGATTGATGCCATCGTCAATGAGCGCGAGCTAGTACAATTTGTCAACCACTGAAACCAGACGACTTTTCAGAAGAAAAGTTACCTTCACTCTTGGAGCTTTGCTGCCCTTCAGATCTGGGAGTGAGCTCAAAGCTCTTCGGAATACGTCCATCGTGTCGACCCAGACGTGCTGCTTTTCAGCTGCCTCGTCGCTAACAGGACCTGATGCATCTTCAACAGTGTCCATATTTGCCATTAGCCCTTCCATCCGAATGACGGTTTTCACCGTCACACCGCCGCCCGTCTTCCTCTGAACCTCTTGTTTGAATTGATTCAGCATGGCAAGCATCCTGTCTCGAGTTTCGAGCCCCTAGTCAGATGCAGGTTAGAAAGGCAAAACAGTGTAAGCCTTGAGAATGACACTTACTGGTGCTGCGTGCACAGTAACTCTCTTGAGCCTCCGCTCCGTTGTCACATATAGCCGAGGAATACCTTCGTCGCAGTCCCAGGCTCTGAGAACAGCCTGATTTCCACTCCAGTAGAGATGCACATTCTCGACGGTAGGCGCAGCAAAGGCAATGACTTCAGTGCTCAAGTCAGGCTTCCGCCAGTCCCTTCATGCATTGTTAGAGCTATAGCACTCGTGGGAATGATAAATGGCCATGCATGACACCTACCATGTCTCAATAGCTATCGGCTCTCTTCCTCCCGTTCCACCCTCTTTGAGAAAGGACTCTCGACCTTGCAACGCAATCTCTATGGAGGCGTCCGTATGAGAAGGCGGGTGCCTATCTTCGACGTGTAGGCGCAAGATCTTCTTGACCTTCAGCTCATGCAACTTGTCGAAAACTTTGACGAGCTCAGTACGGCCGGGTGACGGATTTTCAGTCGGGGGACCTCTTTGAGCTGCGCTCGCGTGTCGACCCGACGGAGTATTGGTCGAGTTGTGGTTGACTGTTGGGAGATGAACGTAGGCGAGAGTGTCGTTGAAGCCACCGGCGGACATACGACTCAAAAGATGCACTATGCTCTTTGCATCCTTTTGACCCTTTGCATCGAAACACAGGTTCTTGTCGAGGTCTTAAGCGAGTTCAAAGTCATCAACCTGCCCAATGGAGCTCTGAGAAGTTTACCAACCTGAAATGTTGCCTCTAAATATCAGATCTCGGGCTTCCATATCTGACCGCGTTCGGATGTAATGTGTGGTGATGAATTCGTCCAGCCCGCTCCAGCCCCTGAGTTTGGCCTCGAAAGTGGACATGTTGACCGTATTCTCAGTCCCTATGTCCCTCGGTCTTTTCATATTCGCGCGAGATCGACCGTCCGTTGGAGTCGACGACTGAAGACCAGTTGGGGTTTGGGGGCGGCCTGAAGGTTGCCCAGCTGTATTGGACCTGCTGATACTGGGCTGTATTGAAGCTGTTTCAACCTTTGGGCCCTTCATCATTGGTTCCTTGACGATGCCATCAGATGTTACCGTGGCTCTACCCACGGAAAGTGATGGCACTTTGACAATGCCTACCATTCCTGGATCTCTGCTGGCCGGGTTGATGTACATATCCGCTGGCGGAGGTCCCATTGGCTGCTTAGGGCGGTTGCCTATCGTTACGTCTGGTCCCGGCGGTGCCGCAGCATTGTCGAAATCTAGTAGCCCCTTTGATCGAAGCACAGTGATTTGTGCCTACTTTTTCGCCAACTTCCTCGCAGAGTAGTCTCTTTGAAACTTTTGATGAATCTTTCGACCAAACATGACAGGAGACTCCCCCCTATCGTTGAACAGCGGACGCTGCTCTTTATTAATGACAACATCTCCCGCCTCAAACATAGTCTTCACCGCTTTGAAGTATTCATCGGATCGGTCCAGACATATGCGGCAGTCCATTGCGTAATGAATTGGCGTGTTTCCGATATTATCTGCTGTAGCAATTGACTGCGGTTTGACCTTTGAAGACAACCGTGGGATAAGAAGAGCCTTCTTGTCACGGATAGCCTTTGTGGAGTCCCACGTGAAGAGATGATGTAGCAAGTTCTTACCCTCTCCGTCTTGAACATGCAGTAGATCTGAGAACTTGTCTCCCAGACATCGTTCAACACAGTCGATGAAGTCGTCGTTGTTGTAGTTAATGGCTACCAGAAGAAAAAGATCTTCTTTCCCTCGGTGCTGAGGCCCCAGCTCATCGCATGTCCCACCTCGGCATTCCAAAAGGTAGCCAACAAGATTGGTCTGAAGGTTCTTGGGAGCCCTGGAGAAGTCTCTCTTGCTTTTAGCGAGAATATGCAGTGCTGTGGGTGCAACACGATCTCGGTAATCCCTCCTCGACGCAATTGTCTTCTTCTTGTAGTCCTCGAGAAGCGGCGTCTCCTCGTCGCCTTCTGTATTGTCCCATCGTCTTTTCTTGTCGATCAAAGTATCCAATACATCTAGGCACTGCAGATCCAACTCCATGCTCTTCCATTCTTTTTCCACATCACTCTCTTCATATGTTGCTTTGGAATTGTCAACTGTATGACTTTGGACCTGGAGGACATCCAACTCGTCGAATTCGTCGTCCGTAAAATCGAATTCCATATCTATGTGGTTCTTTCACGTTACAACATGTACAGATGAAGGTTCAAAGGGGAACTCACTTGGTCGGCTAGAATAGACTACAAGTGATGCGCTGAACTTGCGACTGGGGTAGAAAATGTCTGGCGCCAAAATCCCAAATCAGCAGAGTGCTGCACATAGCTCGCGAGACTCATTGAGAGATGTCAAGCTCAACTACTACGTAACCCCGCTCGCTGGAATCAAAGTTCTCACCAGTTTCTGTCTGCATGAACATGCAAGAATTTGCTAATTTTCTCTAGGATTATAAGCATGTATCGTGCTGGGGCCCTGGTGCAGAAAGATCGACCAAGACAGGGCATGCATTCACGGCCGAGAACAACACGACTTGCAGGGCCATCTCCATAACTCTTGCTGAACAGCCTATCAAATATGACATGAGGAAATTGAGTTTCGGTTTGATTGCCATTTGTATCTGACCAACGCACCAACAGGGCCTATGCAGTGGCCGTCACTCGTTCGGCCGTACCAACCAACTACCAGGTGACAAATGACACCAACATGTCTGAATTTGGAACTCGGTTCTATTCTTATCATGACTCAGCCACTGCAACCTCGACAACTGTCGTCACCTTCTCAGCTCTCCCCTCGCGCAGCGACTGGGCCCTTGATGCCTTGACTGCCTCCTCAAATGTGTTGTGAAATGTACAGTCCCACAAACTGGATAAGTCCACCTGACCAAGGTTCCAACGCTTCTGTACAAGGTCGTTTGCTAGCGCGTTCAGAGGCTCGCTGGCTGGTGCGAGTATGATTGGATCATCGCTTCTTCTGAAAGCCATGAGGGAGCCTAATCTGGTCTTCAGGTCAGGTGTCACCTGGACATCAGGCAATAACTCGAAGTCTTCCTCTGTATCCCTGGTCAGAAGAACACACGCTCGAAAAAGCGTCATGATCCCGTTCTGCTGAGACTCGTTCTCTTGCAGAGACCATTGCGCGAGGGGATAGTTGCTCCACTCGTCGCAGGGGTTGTTTCCCACAACCTTGGCCGCATGCGTGGTCACCTTCTCAACGGACCTCTCGGTACGCAGGTTGGTGTTGACATTCACAACAGCGCCTCCCGAAACCCCGCCCTCCCCTCCCACTGTCTTGGTCACCGTTTCTGTGGTCTGCATCATGACGTGTTTTCCAAAAGGCGCCACTTTGGTGACTGTCGGGCCTATGCTGGCGCTGCCTTTCTTTGCCCGGAACTCGAACGATATGTTCGCCTCCTTGATACGGGTCGATCGGTGCGAGAAGAACGAAAAGTCGTACACCAGCAGTGTTGCTGGTGTGCGGGAGTCTTCGTCCAAAGTGCCGTGGATGATGGCTTTGGCGATGGCACCAACGTTGAAAGCTGGCTTTCTCCTGGAACCCAAGTGGAATTGGGTTGCTACAGTGCGCTGCTTTTCGCCATGTCTGTTTCGAACATGGAAGCCTGCGTTCTATGAGAATGAAGGACTCTTCTGTGCGGGTCAAGGACTCGATTTACCTCCTGACTGACCTTGCAGTCGCATATCCAATGTAAAGGAGGCAGCATCTTCAGAAATCGACTCATAGTCCTCGATCTCGTCCGATTCCGAGTCAGTACTCATCCACAGCTCAGAATCGTCAAGTTCGGTCATTTTTGAGTTACCTAAGTCGACGTTATCGTTGGTGTCGCAAGGTAACGAAACCGCAAGGTGAAAACAACTTTCCCACTGCTGTCTCAAATATTACCGCAATGTACAGCTCATTTAACCTGATGACTGCAAACAATGACGAGATCATTTACTCCGCATATGGCGACGGGGCAAATTTCCAGCAAAACCCTCTATTTTCGTCATCTCTGGAACCCGTTGGCGCTAGTGTTGGTCCTTCATGCATGGCGTGACGTTGTGACTTGGAGTGGCCTGCATGCTTGTGACAGCGTGAGTACAGCCCTCCCACAGGGGCTTTGCCTTGCTGCCTGTTGGCAGAAAGACACATCATCTGCTTCAAAGGTCTTTTGGCTAATAACGGGACTAGCAGTAATTTTGAGGCTTTCTGCTTTGATCCCAAGGGCCCAGTATTTGCGAACTCCCGCTGTCACACTTCCGTCTGTAGTCGGTCGGTTGCACGCCGTCTACCTTTGCAGACTCAGGTATGTGATAGCAAGATTTTATTCGTTTCCCAAGCTTACTGCTGTTTTCATACATTGAACGCTTATACGCGTTTGATCAGCTCCCATCTAGCATGACGGGGCAGGTCCTAGCGCATGTGTTTGAAAGAATTACCTGGGATCAGCCGTCAGAAAACAGTGCCGCCATGACTGTTGAAGATATACCACCCACAACACGGCATACTTCAGTAACGGAACCAAGTACCCATCCCGAAAAAGAGATTGACGCCGTCGAGAATGATGTCGCATTGTCATACCTCCAGTTGAAGAGCAGCCACTCACCCGGGGAGAGTGAGGGTGACTCCAACATCATCAAGTACGCCGCGCCGGAACCCATGAAATGCGAGGTGGCTGGAACTAACGCATTCTTTCTTCACAGTATCGTACATGTCGCATGCTTCCGGCCTGAGGTTCAAATGTTCAGCCGTGAGCACCTGATCTCTGACAAGCTCCATGGGATTGAGACCAGAGAACTCGTGTTTCAAGTGGGGATCAATGACCTTCTTATCGGGGAGATGGTGCAGGAATGCGTAGAGGATCAAGCCAAGTGCCTCCTCCGCGGGCTTGTGGCAACAAGGGCCAGTACCTCAGTAAGTCAAGTCAGTCCCCTAAGCGTCGCGCTTAATACTAAACAGCTCTTAATTAAGAACAAGAGCCAAACGATAATCTTTGTAGCGTATGATCTAGGATCTGTCGTTGTTAAGACGGTAAGTTAGGCCTGCAAATAAACCCACATTTCAGTGGTAGTTACTCACACTAGGCATCTTACTGGAATGACAGGCTCTCTACTTGGCAGCCAGCTTTCCAAGCATGTATCCGGATATTTTCTTTGATACCAGAAGAATAGTAAGCATAGAGTCTAGGATGATTTGATTCCATGTGAAGGCTAACGAAGTTAAGGTATTTTCAGGATGTCCACAACGTGGGGTGAACGAAAGCGAGTTGGCGGCCAAGCTCGTCAATTTTCTGGTCGATCAAAGCAACGAAAAGGCCATGTTCAGCATCATTTCCATGTCTACACGCAGTCTTGCAGCTTGCGTCTTTAGGACAAATCAGCTGTTCCTGATGTCCAAAATCAGTCTTCGCTGCCTCATTATCAGCCTACATGCCCCCAGCGAGAAGCAGGAGACATTGCATCATGTGAGACAGGAGGTTTTGGACCGAATCTCAACAGCCAGCGATTCTGACAAATGAAGTAGACTCTGGATGAATTCACTGCGACTATGGGACTGCCATCTGAAGTTATCATCCAGGAAACAGTCAGAGTGCTATCAAAGAAAGAACTACCCATGGAGTGGAGGTTCTGCAACCTATCTGAATCGATTTCCAAGCATTTTCCAGGTAAGTCTGTTCAATAAAGTAAGAATAATTTTGCAAAGTACCAATGAACTAAATCGTGTCAGTCTCTCCGTTGC
The DNA here is from genome assembly GCA_025328345.1 of Colletotrichum sp. SAR11_59. Taxonomy (NCBI): domain Eukaryota; kingdom Fungi; phylum Ascomycota; class Sordariomycetes; order Glomerellales; family Glomerellaceae; genus Colletotrichum; species Colletotrichum sp. SAR11_59. Next base: position 45,372 of record JAKMXC010000353.1, read on the forward strand.
CTGCCCTGTGGGCCGCCACGGAGAAATCTCTTCTTTCCATTTCTGCCCACCCGCGTCAGCCACGGCCCAGGAGCCAGGATGAAGACACTCATGGGCTAGGACTGAAAATTGAGTCATGCCCTTCTTACCGAGAATGGACGAGCTCTATTGGGAGCAAGATTATCTACGTTCACGGTAACTCAACTACAACGACTCACGACGTGGCCAACTATATCTTTGATTCACATGTAAAGACTATGAGAGAAAGCGAGACCTTTTCTCCGAATCGGGCCTACATGTATACATTTGACTCGCGAGATCCTCTTCGTGACTCAATTACAAGTCTGGTTGCTGGCATGCTTCTTCAGTCTGTCGTCAGCCGAAGGTGTCGAAGGGACGAGTGTCAACAGCTGCAAGAACCATTTCTTATGCGTGAGCAACCCCATTCAAACTACTTCATATGAAATATTGAGAGTGCTAACAAATGGATGCAATAGAGGCTGGTTGGGGAGACACCTCATGTCAAGTGGCTTTGGAGACACTTAAGATGACGTGTCTCTGTCAAGGACTAGTCCTACTTCTTCATGACTTTGATGAGTGCAACTCGGATAGTAGAAGGCGATTCCTCGAATACTATGGAGACATGGCGGGCAAGACTGAGCATGAATTCAAGCTGATAATCACTTCGAGAAAGCCTGATATTCTGCTGTCAGAGCTTGCAGCATGGCCTAAGCTGAATATGGATGAGCTCCCTTCGAAAGCCATCACCCCAATCATCAGAGTCGTCCACAAATCCGATCCGTCGAGTACGATTTCAAGAATGGAAGATGCGGTATGGAAACATCTTCATGGTCTTCGTGCTCACCATGCAGACTCGACACTTCAGACGATCTTTCGAATCGTCCAAAACTACACGGGCTGGCCCGAACTCCGATCAAAAGCATCTCTGACGGTAGCCTCTCGACTTTTACAATCTGTCTCTCCTACCGACACTGTCAGGACCTTTCTGCACAGATTACTCAAATCTAATGATCACTTAGAGGCTATCAAGTGGGCCTTGAGCTGGTTACTTTGTAGTTATCGACCGCTGAACGTACAAGAGTTTGTCTTTGTCTGCAACAAGAGACGCCCTTACGAGCCGAGCGGTGAAGAAAATATTGGTTCACACTGGGTTTCAATTGATCTGGCATCAAGTCTACCGATATGGCTGATCTCTGTGCTTCGTATTTTCGTTGACACAGAGAAGGAGCCAGTTGAGATCCGTGGTGATGTCAGGAACCTTTTGGAGCACGAACCCGGAGCCGAAGAATGCGTATGGGACGAGGTCAGATCGACGGCACATTATACTCTATTCGAGTTCTGTGCCAACTATCTCACAGCAAAGCACACTGTTGAGAAGTTGGAAGTCGTGCTCAAGAACTATAACACACTGTGGCAAAACAATCAGCAGGGAATGAAACCCACTGCTCCCTTGGACTGCGACAACAATGACATCGTCTACTACGCCATACAGGCACTGCCTTATCATCTGTCCAAGTTGAGCGACTCTGCCACGGCATTGAAAAGATTTTGCGCTCACGGGAGAGGAAGAGCTTCGACCGTATGGGCAAAGTTGTACTGGGCAATGAGCAGCTTGCGAACCAGCAACCCACCAGCATCGGCACAAGGGGTTTTGGGTGGCCTTGGATTGACTCTTTTTGCGGAGATGAGAGAAGAAGCAATTGAAGTGAGGGCAGAATACGCCCTCATGAAAATCTCCCAAGGTAGAGGGGGCGAGATATGGTTGCTCCTTGATGAAGGGCCGTTCCCACTCTCTGCCTTGAAAGACATTCTCGCCACTTCCATTCAAGCCGGTGATGAAGAAACAGCCCGGAAAGCAGCCTCAAACATAACATCAGACACGAATTGGAGGGTCAAAGCCTTCTCGTCGATGGAAAAAGCAATATGGGCAGCAACATGGCTAGGAATGTCAGCCCTTGTGGATGATCTATTGCGCGCTGGAATTAGCCCGAATCTGACTTCGACGCTCCATGATGCTACGGACAGCACTATGCGGCATCCTAGTCTCATGTATTTGGCGACGAGTTGTGGCCATATTGAAGTCGTCCGGTCTCTCTTGAATCATGGAGCGAAGACAGAGATCCCTGGGCCAGATCAAGAAGACATTCTCCTTGCCGCTGCGTTTTCCGGGCATCTAGACTTGATCCGGCTTTTCTCCAGTCCTACTGTGTCGTCTACAAGGCAGCAACACAAAAGTTCTTGTCTTTTCGTGGCAGCAGAAAGGGGACATTGGCGGGCCGTAAGCCTACTGATTCAACTTGGGGCAGATCCCAATTCATCCCTTGGCTCTCCCTCCGATGACTACCGCGAATGGAGCCCTCTTGCGATAGCATGCAGAAACCAGTGGCCAAAGACAATGGAGGCGCTCTTGCAAGGAGGCGCCGACCCAAACATTCTGGGGCCGTATGGTGTGGATACGCCGCTTTGGTTTTGCACCGTCGATGAGCCCAACCTCCAATGTGTTCGTTGTCTGGTGCAATTCGGAGCGGATCCCAACCATGACAACTTCTCTCCGCCGTTACTACACGAGATGGCAAAGTCGGCACACAAAGTCAACATTCTCATCGATATTTGCGAAATACTTCTTTCAGGCAAGGGTGCGATCAACATTAATGCAGCAGCCGCCGACGGCGAAACTGCTCTCATGCAAGCATGCCGTACGGGAAAAAATGCCACTCGTTCGCTGGCTACTTACAAAAAACGCAAACATCAATGCTGTCAACGATTCTGGACAAGATGCTATGAGATGTGCCATCTGGCATGGCCGACTGGACATCGTGGCAGAACTCCTCAAGCACAATCCTGAGGGGTGTCAACTTGTCCCGGCTGCTACTGATGATCCTGTCAACACTTTTGGACCATTCACTTATCTCACTTTGGCTGCGCATAGTGGAAGAACTGAAATAGTTGAGCTATTAGTGTCAAAGGGGCTTGATGTGAACCAGCTCGATGGCTGGCAAATGCCGCCTGTCCGTTACGCGATCGACAGATCCAAATTGGTCACTGACACGAGGCTATTTCGACAGCTGATCGAAAATGGAGCCAAGCTGGGCGATGTCGTGCACGGGGAAAGTCTCTTGCACCGCGCTATCGACGCACCTCTGGATTATCTGACAGTTCTCCTGGAATTCCGAAGAGACATCGAAATTGATGTTCTTGATTTCTCGAAGGCCACGGCCTTCCACTATGCCTCATCTTGCTCGCGGATGGATCATATGCAGATACTCACCAGAGCAGGCGCCGATATCAACATCGCAAATGGTCAAGGATATACAGCATTGCATGATGCTGCGTACAGGAACGACCTTGTCGTCACTTCGTTTATTCTTGCGCAGCCAGAAGTAAAAGTCAACATCGCCGCGCCGAATTACGGTACTGCGCTTCATATGGCTTGCAAGAAGTTGAACGTTGAGGTTATACGCAGTCTCATATCTCACGGGGCAGACACCAACGCTATTTCTTTCAATTACGCCAATGGCACGCCGCTGATGTCGGCTATGCTATCCAACGAGGATGCAGTCCGCGACAGGGACGCCCAAAAGATGGACATGGTAGTCCGCATGCTTGTTTCTAACAAAGCCGATATTCAACGGACTTTGTGCGGCTCTGCTTTCACATTTGATACCGCATTCCAGGGTGCATGTTTCAACGCTGGTGTTGCTACAATCAATTTCCTTCTCGATGAAGGAGCGTCTGTCCAGCATTGCGATTCCTTAGGGCGATTGCCTCTCCACTTCGCCGCCGCAAACGGGATTGAAAACTTCCTAGCCGTTATGCTGACCTATAGGGGCGACATGATGGCCCCGGATAAGGAAGGAAAGACTTGCTTGCACTGGGCAGCACAATTTGGAAATTCGCAAACAGTCAAGTTCATCATAGATCGTCTCCATGGTGCAGATGTAGACTGCAAAGATAGCGATGGATGGACTCCACTCTGCTGGGCGGCGCGCGAGTCGAAACCTGGAGACTTTGGCAAGATGAGATCGGAAAAGCCAGACTTCCTGAACGTCGTTCGCACGCTTCTCCGACACGGCGCGAGCCCTGAGACAGTATGCAACCTCTCTGACGACGAAGGCACTGGCACTATCCACAAGACACCACTGAGTTTGGCCCGGCTGTGTGGTTCGGGCGTCGAAATAACTAGCGTACTGGAACCCAGAGTTTGCAATTTTGGCAACGATACTGCATCATCAAATCACCGATACGTCCTACAAAGACACATTTGCCACGCGTGTTTGGTGGTAATGTAGCCCAAGATTGCCTCCCTCTACTGCGTATCTAACGAGCCTCCAGACGATCACAGGCCCGTTATTCGGGTGCAAAAATTGTAACGCCCTAGCCTTTTGTAACAAATGTGTCCAGAACTTCGGAACATACCACTCAAGTGAAAAGCAAAAGGATGGGAAGTTGCATGTTGTTGAGAAGAGTAACGTCGACATTTACAAGAATGCAATGCTCGATGTTGATCTGAATGCGGACCATGCGGCGAAGACATCAGCGCAAGAAGGACTGAGAGAACCATCAGAAAATGGAGGAGTGAGTGAAGAATATGATTCAAGTCTTGATCTGGACTTCGACTTGGATGAATTGGGCGAAGGTCTTTCATGAGCGTCCTCAACGATCAACCATGAATACTTACGGCCCTTCATTCTGTTCCAAAATCTTGATGTTCTGTACTACAGTACCTAGGCAGTTTGTCGGGATATGGTTTCCGATCAGCTTATACTCGCGGACAATGACATGCACGTGATCATAACAGTACCCTTCGCTACTAGGTAGGTATGTTGTCCATAACGAGCAAGATTTGTCCGGTTGATTTGCCCAATCCTTTGCCACGAATCGAGCTTGCGGGACGAGAGGGAATCCAGACATACCTCCGTCGGAATTGAAATACATCCTCAAAGGCTCGATTGGAAGTCTTCTCATATACGACAGACGTTAGAGGTTGAAACGAGCCGCGAGGAAACTTTACGCTATCGCAGGCTATCAGCTGAAGTGGGACATGGGTTGTAATGTGGAACCACCAATGATTCACAAGAGAAGGCCAGCAAGTGGAAACTGTCAAACAACAAATCTAGGCAGGTTCAACAGAAGATGTGGTGGAGATTTTGAGGCCTATTGTTCAAAAAATAATCACTGAACCTTTTCCTGCTTTGAGCCCGTAATAATAAAGCTCCGAGGTTTTGTCAGCGGATGTTAGATAACGCTCACACGTGGGACCGCATGTACAATCCTAACAAGCTGCTGCTGCTGCTGGAGCCACAAGTCTTGGGGAACCACACACTACGAGCTCCATTCCTGAAGAGTCAAAGTCACAACTCCTTTAGCTTGATGGATAACGCTGCAATGGAATCACAAGCGCTAAAATTCGGGCAAACGGGCGCCGAATCGAGTTTGTCGTCCAAGACCTAGTCGACGAATGAGCGTATGCTTCCACATTAGTGACCAATGATAGTAGCCTGAAAGACAAGATTGGCAGGCTCGAAGGCTCAAGATTTCTCAAAACCCGCTGGAAACGCAACTCGTCCACGCAGGGTAGTGGGTGGCCTCGGTTAGAACTTCCCCACCTCACTGACTCTCCTGGGAGGCTCCATCTTCATCTTATCAGATCCGCTCCCGCATGGCGCCAAGCAAAAGGCAAAATTTTATCTGATCCGTTGCCAACCGCTTGTGCCAAGTCGGCGCGATGCGATGAGGAAGAGGGTCCCAGGGGACCTCATGATGGAAGCTTGTTGGTCAGACTGGTGATCTACACGCCCGCGCGGGCTACCCTTCGGCGCGGAATTCCTGCAGTCCATGGTAATACGACGTTGGGTGTCCACCATTCACTGACGAGCTCCCCTTTCCGGAAGTCTTGGACGATTCTCACGGCGAAGAGTTCGCCCGACTAGCCAACAGAACATCGTTGCCAAGTAGTGTTTAGTGGACCTGTCTCGTGCAAAGTCGGAACTGACACAAGTTTGTTGGTGACAACAAGACCGCCCAGCCCTGGCTAGATGAAGTCGTTGAACAATTTTCTTTGCTGTGCCATTGATTTATCCCTGTGGCTCATCCGATGCCGGCTAGATGGAGCTGGGTAGTCCAGAACCTCGCGCGGTCCTTCTCGTTCGGTTCACATATTCCGTGACATATTGGCGTGGTTGAGGAACGTTACGTAAAACATGCATGAACCTTCGTATAAGCTTCTTTTTGGACGAAAATTGGGCCGTAGCCTTACCTTGTGGATGCTTACATATAGATAGTGCTCCTTCGTCCATGCTTTCATGGGTTCTGTCCTATGGATCACCGTTCATCCTAAGCTCCCAAGCCGAGACCCTTCTCTTGGCGCCAACCTCAGCTGCCCGTCACCATGAGCGCGCCCGCAGTACAGCCAGCTACGGCTGAGAACCACAGCCAAAGCCAGAGCCTTGACGAGAAGAGCCCTGGCAAAACAACAACCGAGGTCAGCGCCGACAACTCTGACGCTGAAGATGAGAAAACGGAACCCCAAAATGGTGTCAAGAAGATCCAGGCCATTACTTCCGCATGGTCGTGGAGAGCGCTGATTCTCACTTACATCTTGTGGGTTCCCTCAGAGTATCTTATCAATGCAGTTGACACTGCTGACACAATGACATGATTGTAGCATCTGGATCACCTCCTACACACATTCCATGCAGCAGCAGATGAACAGCAATCTTGCCCCTTATGTAACATCATCGTTCCAGCGCCACGGCCTCACTGCCACCACGGGTATCGTCGCCTCAATCGCTGGTGGTGTTTCTCAATTGCCATTCGCCAAGATCCTCAACGTCTTTGGTCGCATGGAGGCATACATTCTTGCTCATGTTCTTTGCTGCTTTGGTCTGATTCTGATGGCCGTTTGCCGCAACGTCGAGACGTATGCAGCTGCGCAGGTAAGATGCACTTGTCCCCAGCTTTCAATTGCCTTTAGTACTGGGCTAATATCTTCAAGGTCTTTTGGACTGTTGGAAGTGGAGGCATTGGCTACATCCACACTGTCATCATCTCTGATACGACTTCCATCCGTAACCGTATGATCATCTACACCCTCAACTCGACCGCCTACATTGCGAACGCATTCGCCGGTCCAGTCGTCGCTCAATTGTTCGTCGAGAAGAGCAGCTTTCGTTGGGCGTTCGGAGCCTTCGCCATCATCTTCCCCGCCTTCGGAATGCTCATCACCGGCATGCTTTGGTGGAACCTGCGCAAGGCCTACAAGATCGGCAAAGGTCCTGAGTTGACAAAGAGCGGCCGCAGCATTCAAGAGTCGTTGGTCTTCTATTTCAAGGAGTTTGACCGTTAGTACCCATCATTCATGGAATGTTTACGTTGATGCTTACTGTAGACCAGTCGTGGGCATGCTGCTGATCATGTTTGGGTTCTCTCTCTTCCTGCTGCCTTTCAGTTTGGTTCGGTATGCCGCAAAGGGATGGGTCTCTGGCCACATTATTGCCATGATTATCCTCGGAGTCTTTTGCCTAGTTCTCTTCGGACTTTGGGAGAGATTGTACGCCGAGACACCCTTGGTTCCGTGGAAGAACCTCAAGGATCGGACGATCCTGGGTTCTGCCGCCACTGCTGGTGTCATCGCCCTGAGTTTCGGCACTTGGGATTCCTACTTCTCATCTTACCTTCAGGTTGTCCATCATCAAAGTATCAGCCAGGCGGGTTTCATTGGTAACATCTACACCATTGCTTCTTGCACATGGGGACCCATCGTTGGACTGTAAGCTGCTTCTCAACTCTCGCCAGAGCACGTCGCTAACGGCTACCAGCCTCATTCGCCAGACTCACCACTACAAGTGGATTGCCATGGCCGCCATTCCGGTTGCCTGCCTCTCAACTGGTCTTCTTATCCACTTCCGCACACCCGATACCTACATTGGGTACGTGATTATGTGCCAAATCCTAAAGGCTGTCTCCTCTGGAACCATCATCATCTGCGAACAACTGGCGGTCATGTCTGTGGTCAAGCACAACGAGGTTTCAGTAATGCTGGCTTTGATCGGTCTTGCAACTTCAGTAGGTCGCTCCATTGGTCGCGCTATTTCTGGCGCCATCTGGACCAATGAATTCTTGGACAAGCTCATCAAGTCCTTGCCTGATGACGCCAAGAGCGACGCCGTTACAATCTATGGAGATATCAAAGTTCAGCTTTCATATGCTTGGGGAAGCCCGATTAGGGCTGGAATTATTCAGGCTTATGGAGCGGTTCAGAGACACATGGTTATCTGCGGTGCAGCATTCATGCCGCTGGCGCTGGCTTGTGTGTTTTTGTGGAAAAATGTCAACGTATCCAAGGTGCACCAGACGAAGGGCCAAGTTTTCTAGGGATTTTAAAATACCATCATCTGAAGGAGGTCTACAACCTCTTCAATCAGTACTCCCTTACCATAAAGTCTCTCAAAACTCTATCGCCATTATTTGCAAGAATGCCACTTGCAACCCAGAAGCTCCGAGCCAGCTCCTCCGTCTCTATTGGGGGGAAAGAGGCAATACTGAGAGGTCTGCTATCCGTGTAAGGTCTCCATGTCCCTGCGATCTCTGCCAATGACTTTTCTTCGGAGACACGACCAAGCGAACGTTTTTCTGCGAGCAGTTTCAATAACGCCACCTCGTTCTTAGGTCTTTCAATCGTAATCAGCTGACTTAACCCAACTTGGTGACTGGAGATAATGTCAGATTCATTACACATCCACTTGTTGCGCAATCTCTCCCGCGATCCCCCGGTACTGATATCAACAATAACTCTTGTCGATGAATCAGCCCCGGCCTGAAGAGCTAGTTCCAGGACCTTGTATGCTCCTTACAACCATGACTTGCTGTAATCTTGGTGCACGAATCCGGAGTGGAGGTCTGCAATGAGATCTGCGAGCCTGACTAAATAGGCTTCCCAGATAGAAATCCTGTATCGTTTTTGGTTATCTAAAATACCAACACACATCATGAAATCACTTGGGTGAAGACCTTTCTTGTGTAGCCACCGCACCAGACTAGGGTTTCCTGAGACATATGCTGATAGTAAAATACCCGTGTCCGGGGCGTCAACTGCTGAAACAGGATCCGGATTTGATGAGGCTATGCGCCAGCGGACATAGTTTTCTTCGCAGTGTACTGTCGCCCTATGTAGAAATGACATTTGGGCTAGTGTGTGCGATTGCGTCAAGTTTAAGTTTCGGCTATCCTGGAATCTGCCACATGTTGTCCAGGCTGGTACCAACGGACCACAGGCATTCGAAGGAATAGGTAAAACAGTCTCGTTCCCTTCCACCTCGCCACAGCCACTCTTCTCTATGTCTTCAATGTATTTCAAAGACACTTGGTGGCCATATTGCATTCTGAAATCCCACAACGTGCTAAAGAGAAGCGTATACATATTGGCGATATCGTAGGCATGGTTCAGTGTCAGAAAGTTTGTCTGTGGAGCGAACTTCACCTCGGCAGATTTAAGCCGGCAGAATACTTCTGCTTGGGCTTGAATCGATCCCAGAGGCCTACGATTCAACTTTGGCAGCCATTTGGTCTTGAGGAAGTCTTTGACACTTCGATGAAAAAAGCAGATTCGGGACGCGAAGAAAGGTGATTGAAAATTGTCCCCAGACTTGGTAACTTCCAGTAGCCCTCGCGTCAGTAGATGAAGTTGCTTGTGTGCGAGAGATTCTCTTCTGTTGACTTCGTCTTCGTCGTATGGTAGTTTGCGCACGTTGGACGGAAACTCAGAAGCAGTTTGAAACCAGTTGAATTCAGGAAGCCACGTAAGGGCGAGAGCGTTAATGCCGAAAATGCCGGGCCACCACTGAACAGCGAGATCGAAAATAAAATTAGATCTCAGTCTGAGAGATTCCGAATTGTGAATATTACTCAGCATTTTCCGGAAGAGACCATTGAGGTCCGTAGGAGACTCATTCAGTAGTTGGACGAGATGGGTTTCGTCTGCGTAATCCAAGGCAGCATTGAGCAAGGACCTCACGACGAGGCTTGCCCAGAGAAAAACTCCCTCAGCTTTGTGCGCAATTGTCTCCACCTGTCCGATACAGGCGGATCGGACGCCATCGAATGCTGTATCTTGCAGATTATCCTCAAATTGAGAGATGGCGAAGGTCACGATATCTGTCCGAGTGAGATGATCCAGTTTGACGCAATGATCATCTGTTTGGAAGATATCTAAAAACGCCGTGTAGGGCCTACCCGAACAGATAATCTTGATGTTGTTGGCCCGCGACCACGAAAATAGCTTGCCGACAAGCTCCTTCTGGTCCAGCGTGTCCCCTTCGTATTCGTCAAGGCCGTCAATGAAGAAGCAGAAGGCATGAGTTGAAACTGCCCCAACCCGAACTAAACGATCAAAGGCTTGCATGAGACTCGAAGGCCTCTTTGTGTTCGGCTCGGTCAAATTGGTGCCCGTGAACGTAGGGAAGATTTCCTCGATAAGCTCAGGGCTCTGTCGTAAGGTATGAAACAAGACGGTACGATAAAAGCCTTCCAGTGACTTCTGTAAGGGAGTGCCGGAATTCCAGAAGAACATATTAACTTGAACGAGCTTTCTTCCGCTTGCCCAATCTGCTAGAGTTTTGGCTACCCGTCGGTGATTGGCCAGAAACTTCATGAGTGTTGATTTTCCAGAGCCTGCCTTTCCTGTGACGAAGTACGAACCGCCTCCGATTGCAGTCAAGAAAGACAGGAAGTTCTCCGAGGTCATTCGTCTTCGCAAATTTTCTTCTTCGAGCAGTATTTGACGCGCTTGGCGTGTGAAGGTTTCTGCGTTGCTGGGTTCGACATTGCTATTCTCGGAACTGTAGCTTTGCCCCGAGCCTGATTCTGTTTCGTCGCTAGCAGCCTTCTGACTTCGTGATTCGCCATCCGACGAACTGCTATCCTGTTTGAGTTCGACGTCTGAAGGGGTGGGCTTTTGAACCATCCAGGCAAAGGTCTCAGCTGATGCGTCTCGTACAGTATCCTCTCTACGAAACATATCATCGAAGTATAAGGAGCTGAGGATGCTGTTCTCGTTTTGTATAGCATCAAACAACGGCTTCAGTCTGCTTAAGATTTTGGCAAGATCCGCAAGGCCGCCCGATGCATCTGGTCTTTGTGAATTGAGTCGGTATGCTTCGCCCTCCACGGCTATATCGAGTGCTCCTAATCCCCTTCTTGTTCCACGAGATTCGAGGACATCGGGGATTTGATTCGATCCTTTCGTCCGGTTAAGAGTAGCATTTAGCCTCTGTCGTGATGCCCTTAAGTATCTAAGGTAGCCTCACGCCTAGAGGAAGGTACGAGGTGACCTACTTCTAACCTACTTATTTAGACTAATAATATTCTAACGTATTAAGATCTATTTTTTAAAAAAACCTTTTATATTAAACTCTAATTTAGAAGGAATTAAGCTATTTTATTTTTATAGATACTATATATATATTATAGCTAGTTTATAATAGTTATAAGCTTAGTTTATATTATACTTCTAAACTACTATTTATAAAATAAACTATAACTTTATTTAATCTATTTTATATCTATTATATTGTACTTTAATTCTTAAACTTAGTTCTTATAATTATTTTTAACTTATAGTATACTTTTAATATAATAGTAACTACTAATTTAAATATTTTTTATAAACTTACTTTTTATTATAATTTCTTAGTTTAATATATTACTTTTTAAATAGAAGTAAAAGCTAAAGATATCTAGAAATATATTAACTTAGATAATACTTCTAATATTTTTTCTAACTTAAGTGAAGTTAAAAGTATACTCTTATTTAATAACTAAATTTAGAAAGAAAATAAGAAGTAATATAAATACTATAAAGTAAAGTAAGAAGTTTATAATAAAATAGTTACTTTATATACTTTTATTACTTTAAATATATAAGAAGCTATAATAAAAAGTAATACTAACTAAAATAAAGATTTTAAAGAAAAGGAATTTAAAGAAACTATTAATAACTTACTACTACTTATACTAGTTATACTTACTTTTCTTATTAAGAGATCTATAGATATCCTTAAACTCTATATTTTATACTTTACTATATATACTATTTATAAAATAAAATATATATAAAAAGAGTAAGTATATAAAGTTTTAAATAAATAAATTAAAGATATTATTTTAGAAAAGATCTTTATATTTACTTAAGTAGAGCTTTTAGAGAAAAGAGACTATACTTTTTATATTTTAATCTATATTCTAAAATAATATTATATTCTAAGTAACTTAAGTAACTTTACTATAATTTATAAAGAATATACTATAGTTTTAGATTAAGTAACTTCTATTATTAACTTTAATATTTAGATTAAGGACTTCTAAAGTATACTTCTTAAAGTTTTTTAATATAAATTACTTAAAATATAAAGAACTTTTACGTTAAAAACTTTCTTCTAAGCGATTTAGTACTACTTTACTCCTTTTTAAGCTAATTTAGAGTTTATTAATATTATTAAGTGAGAATACTCTAACGCTAAGATCTAAAGTATAGCTTAGTATATTAATATATTTAAAAACCTTCTCTATAAAAATATAATAAGAACTTATTTAAAAGGTTATATTAATAGAGTTTTTATAATACTAATAAAACAATCTAATAATATAATTTCTAGTAACCTTATTTTAGAAAAGCCTTTATAAAGTAAGTTAGTTTTATATTATACTTATAAAAAAGACTATAAGTAAACCTTATTTATTTATAATTACTTTAAGTTTACTCTTATAAGTAAAGAGGTTTATATAAGTTTTAAAGAAGTAACTTAGGTTTACTTTAGAATTAATAAACTAAAGTACTTTAAGCTTTATACTAAGATAGCTTATAAAGAGTAGCTTACTATAAAGAACTTTAGTTCTCTTAGACTTAATAATAATAAGAATTAGAATAAGAAGAGACTACTTAAGAATAACTTTAGTAGAGTAAAGAGGTTAACTACTACTTCTATTCTTAAGATAAACTTTTCTTTTAATATAGTAGCTTATATTATTACTAAGGATATTATTACTATAATTAGGATAGAGGAAGTAAGAACCTTTATATTAAAACCTAAACTTAATAAAATCTATATAACTTATACTTAAAGCTTAAGAGTTTTCTTAAGTAATATAGTATTAAATAACTATAATGTTTTCTATTTAGTTAATAATATCTCCCTCTTTAAAGAAAGCTTTATTATTTATAAAGTAAAAAAGTAAGTTAAAGTAGGTATAACTTTATATCTTATTATAATAAGAAGTATAAGAGTCCTTTATAATATCCTAAATAGAGTAAATAGACTTTAAGATTTAACGTTTTAAGATATTACTTTTATAGATAACTTCTATATTAATATTATTTTAAAATACTTATTATAAAAAGTAGGTATTTAGTACTTAGGTTTTAATAATATTCTTTACGTTAGAGATTATAAAAATAGTATAAAAGTAAAGAAACTTTTTAAAAAAAGTAATATTACTTTTATATATTATTAACTTTATTTCTTATATCTTAGTTTTAAGTATATTCTTTTTAGTAACGCTTTAATAATAAGTCTACTTACCCTTATAATAACTTATATAAAGTAATATACTTAGGAACTTATTTAAACTTATACTAATATTATAGAAATATAGTACTTTCGCTCTAGTTATCTTAGTCTAAGAACGCTTAAGAAACTTATTCTTAACGTTTAGGGGGTGAAGATCTAAGGTATATTATACTTTAAATACTAATATTACGTAATAATATATATAAAATAAGTTATATTATAATATACTTTAGAATAGAAAGTAATATAACTTTTCTATAGGATCTTATAGAACCTATTTAACTACTTAATAAGTTTTAATATAAATAAATAGCTTTTAGTTATTAAAGATAAGTATATAGGTTAACTCTTTATATTCTTATATATAGATAAGACTTAATATTTAGTTTTTATTATTATTTAAACGTTTAAACGCTAGGTATAGAGATAATATAGCCTTATATTATATAAGATTAGATAAGATAGTAAGTATATTATAATTATAATTAATAGACTATTAGAGTTCTAGATCTAAGTATTAAAAATAAGGATTAAAGTTAAATAAGTTCTTTTATATACTAAGGAGCTAAATAAAGGAGTAGAATAAGTAAATTAGGAACTAATTATAAAAGCTATTATAATACTTTAAATAGTAAACTTTCTATCTACCCTCTAAGTTAAAGTAGTATAAGCTATAGCGTTCCTTTATAATATAAGCTTTTATTAATATTATAACTAGCTCTTACTAATCTAAGTTAAAGAAAACTAATTAAAAGACTATATTAAGCGCTATAAACCTACTTATAAAGTAAACTTTCTAATTAATTCTCACTTTTAATAAAGAGGGGTTTATATATATAGCTATAGAGTATACTTCTTTAAGAAAGAATATAAAGTAAATAAGAATAGATATAACTTTAAAGTTACAATATAAAGGTATATTAGATACTTAGTAAGGTATATAGTAAACTTATATAACCTCTATGAAGTTTAGATATTTTCGCTTTAAGAAGTTATTATTATATAAAATATAACCTTTAATAAGAGGATATTCTACTTAAAGAATAATATAAAGATAGTAATTTAAAGTAAAAAAACTTACTTAATTACTAATAAGATATAAGAAATAATATCTCCTATACCTTTAAAGCTATAACTTCTAGGAGTATAAAATAAAGCTAGTATTATATTAATAATAGATAATAAAGCGTTATTACTATACCTTTCTTTATTAAAAGAACCTTAAATAGTTAATAATAAGTAAAGGAGATAGATATTAACCTTTAAGTTAAATTTAAACCTTACTAAGAAGTAGATAGTAATAAACTTAATGTTACTATTAAACCTTATCTAAGATAATAAAGTAATAAAAGAGACTTAAGATACTAATAGGGATATAACCTCTACTAAAGATATAATCTTAAATAAGATATATATTTAGATAAATACTCTTCCTCTATAAAATCTAGATATAGAAGATATTAATATATAACTACTCTTATAAAGTAACTCTCTTACTTAGTTAGTATAGCTATATTTAAGAACTAAAGAAGAGAGTACTACTAAAGAGGAGTTAGAGTAGATATATAACTATACTAACTTAAGCTAACTTAAAATTATAAAACTAAAATAATCTCTTTACTTTAGAATATACTTTACGTTCTTCTAAATAGAATAAAACTAAGATATTTTCTTTAAAATATATATACTAGAGTAGTAGAAAGTATTTAAAGAAGTAGATTAAAGATATTATTTATTCTACTACTTTATTTTTACTTTAGTTTACTAAGTAAAGTTAGAGTATATATCTATAATATTAAGTAAAAAAATCTATATTAACTAGTTTATTAAGCTACTTAAGATATAGAGAGATATCTAATATATACTAAAGCTATTCTACTCTTATTTTATTAAAGTATATAATATTAAGATTAATAAACTTAAAGAAATAGATATCTAGAACGTTATAAATAAGTTAAAGGTAAAGAATAAACTAATACCTCTAAAATAAGTATTTATATATAAGCTAGATTAATATAGATATTTTAACTACTATAAAGCTAGAATTTATATTTAAAGTAACCTCTAAGAAAAGTACCTCTTAGAATAGATTTATATTATAACCTTTACTATAAAAACTTTTAAGGTTATAATAGCTTTAGTAGTATAATTTAACCTTAAAATTTACTAATTTAACGTTATTAATACGTTTTTAAACACTATATATAGGCTAAATAACTTACTTATTATTTATTACTTACTAGATAGCTTTAAGAGGGATAAGAAGGTTATTAAGCTTTAATATACTTTATATAGCTTTTATAATACTCCCCTACTTTAGTATAAAAAATTCTTAAATACTTTTCTTTACTTTAGACTATATCTAATAAGTAAAGACTTATATCTCTTCTAGTTTTATAATAAAAAAGTCTTTATATTCTTTTATATTAATAATATCTTTATCTTATATTATAAAGATTATATAAAGGAAGTAGAAAAGGTTATAAAAAAGATTAAAAAGAAGTATAAGTTAAAAAACTAAAAGCTAGCTAAATAATACCTAGGAATTAAGATTACTTATAATTAGATAATATAAAGAATCTGTTTTTTATATAATTAGTATATTAAATAAATAGTAAAGAAGTTTAATTTTATTAATTCTAAAATACTAATTATACCTCTTCCCTTTACTTTACTTAGAAAGTTTAATAGAGAAGTAAATATATAGTAAGTCCTTTTATATTAAGAGAAGATTAGATTAATTCTCTATATTATAATTATAATATAGCTAGATATTATATTTACTTATACTTTACTATTATAATTCTTAATAAACTTATTCTTAAAATACTACTAAGTTATAAACTAAGTAATTTAATACCTATACTATACTTAATACTTTATAATTTACTTTAGTATCTTAGGGGGTAAAGTAGCTTAAGTATTATTAATTATAAGCGATATATCTTTTACTAATAATAAAGAGATATAAAAGTTATCCTAAAGGTTTATAATATCTCTCTTTAGAGGCTTAATCTAATAGAAAGCTATACGTTAAAGTATAGTAACTATATTAATTATAGAAACTAAACTTCTAAACTTAAAGTATATTAGAAAGGAAATAATAGCTCTTAAGTAACTTTTTATAAACCTTAAACTTAGCCTTAGAGATATATAGAAGATCTATTATAATAATTAGTAGATAATTTAACTAGTAATAAGTAAAAAGGAGTATATTTTAACTTATCTCTACTATATAGATATTTAGA
>JAKMXC010000354.1:0-61910 GCA_025328345.1 Colletotrichum sp. SAR11_59
GATTGTCTAAAATTTTTTGGGTCGGCAACTTTTTGGGTGGTGCTTGGTGTTAAATGCCAATCAGCAGCTTCACCGAAATGCCTTTCTTTTTTTTTTTTTTTTTTTTTCTTTCTTTTTTTTCCCCTTCCCGGTGCCCTTTCCCCCATTCCCCTGCTTGCCGTTTTGGTCTGTTGCCATGCCGTTGGGAAGGATGTTGCCGAGGTTGGCCCGTCACGGGAGCACGGGCCATCCACACCAACGCGCCCCACCTCTTTACGCGACTTCCATCGTGAATTGCAGCCAAAACGCGTCCAGAAGTCGCGTCCGCGGCCCCTGACCGGGGCGCGTAGCTGCGATCCATGCTTGCTCATTTTGACCTCCCCACTCTACTTTCCAATATACAAAACCTCTGCACATACGTCGTGACTTCCCTGACGACCCAACGTTCCAACTTCTTCCCAATTAAGGACTTCAGTTGTACTTGCCAACTAGCAAACCCCGTCCCCTCCTTCCAGACTCCGTTCACCATTCTATCGACCTCTACTCACCTTCCCAAGAGCTTTTCGATACAGACAGCAGCTGCACATCTCGACGCAATGGCTCGCGCAGCTTCACGCCGACAGGTCAAGCCTGCCGCGCCTCCTGCTTCCAACCTCATCAGCAAGTACACTCGTGTGTCCAAGGCCCAGGCTCTTCCCGTGGATGATGCCGTGAAGAAGGCCTTCTACATTGAGCTTCCGACGCGGAGCATCTCGACCGCGGAAGTCACAATCAAGACCGAGGATTCTTCTGTCAAGAACCTTCCCACACCTCCTCCCACACTGTCCGCTACGCCGTCCAGGAAGCGCAAGGCAGTTTCCGTCGAAGAAAACACATCTCCCGTTAGGAAAGCCAGGAGCAATGCCCCTTCGCCCGAGTCTCTGAAGCGCCAACGCATCTCCAAGGACGGCTGGAAGGACGAGCCCGTCCCCGCCAAGAAGGATCTCAACTCCCCCAAGGCGACGACTACTTCCCCCAAGAACACCACTGCTACTGCCGTCGACGCCCACCGCAGGTCTCAAAAGTCGACCCTCATCTCCCACGCCAAGACCGAAGGACGCAAGGCCACGAAGGTCACGCGATCGAAGAGACGCAACGCCCCTACCGAGCCGACGATCGAGGAGGAGCCAGCGACGAAGCAACTCCCTGCCGAGCTCCTCGAGCTTCTGGACCTGCAGCGCGCCATCCTGAAGACCGTCGCGCTCCAGATCACACACCAGAACAGCAACGCTCCGCTTGACATCAGCACCATCACTCCTCACATTACGCGGACATGGGGAAAGCGCAAGGTCACGATGGACGACATCCGCAGGTGCATCGCCATCCAAGATATGAAGCCTACTGGCCAGGAACAGCAAATGCTCGGGTCCCCGTTCATTGTAACCGACTACGGCCGCGGCAAGCTCTGCTTGGAGATGGACTTCTTAAAGAGCAACGGCCACATTGACGAGCAGAAGCTCTGCGAGCAATTCGAGGAAAACCTCCACATCGTCTGCACAGAGCGGGCCACCGACGAGATGACCGACCTGGATGTGTGCTTCGAGAACCTGAGCTTCAACGACTTGCCCAAGTCCGAGATCATCGTCCGCAACAACATCTTCAAGACGAACCCGACCCTCGCCAAGGGACAGCGCGCGCTGACCGAGCTGAAGAACGGCATCGTCATGAAGAAGCAGGAGCAGGAGGCCAAGACGCAAGCTGCCAAGGCTGCTGCGACCAACCCCAACGGCACCAAGATGAGCCTTCTCGACAGGCTGAGGGCCAAGGAGATTGCCAACTCGCAGATTGAGCTTCCCAGCGGCCCCGAGATGGCGAGAAGGCGGGCGCTGCACCGCATCGGCGACATCGCGGCCATCATCTCCATGCTCGTCGCTGCGTCAAACTCTGCTGGACAACCGGTCATGTCTTTCCAGATGCCCGTCCTGCAGCAGAAGTTGAAGGACTCGGTCAGAGTGCCTATGCCCGTGGAGGAGGGCATTGAGACGGTGCGCATCCTAGCCACCGAAGTCGCGCCAGAGTGGCTGAAGATTGCGAGAATTGGCGGAAAGGACCACATCGTCATCCAGACAAGGCGCAAGCCGTATGATGCTGAGCTCGCGGCGAGAGTGAAGAGACTTTCTTGATGGACATGCCGGACTTGTGGAGGATTATATACAGGATTTCGACTGACGACGCATGGCATAGCGTGTTTTTGCATATGGAGTTGGGAAGATACCACGAGTGCTGGAGTTTGACGCGGGAGGAAATGGCTCACGTACATAGAAAGCCACTGCGAGTCACGATACCAAATGCCTCGAGTAATGAAATAAAAGTTGTAATCGTCAGCTTTGGTGTGCCAACTTCATCTATTGTGCTGTAAAAACGTCTAGGAACCGTAACCTTCATAAAGCCAGCCGCAAGACATTTATTTTTCAGTCTTGTTCATGCTATGCAACCCCAGGTCGTGGAAAATGACCAGATTTCTTTTCGCCTTCCAAAGACCACAGACTCCCAGGCGTGGGAAGAGAGGAAGAAGGGGGGCCGCGCACGCCGTTCTGGCCCGCTTCGCTCCATAAGGTATCCCAATCGCTGCATCCCGTCGCTCTACCCCTCCCTTCGGCGATTAGCCCAAGGCAAACAAAATGAAAACACCGCGAGTCGCTTATTTCTTCTTGGCGAAACGAGGGGCGCCGATGTCGTTGCCCCTCAGCTTGACGTTGAGGACACGCTCCATCGCGGCGAGGACCTTCTGGTCGGGGGCGGCGGAGCCGCGCTCGAACTCGGCGACGACGGTCTGGGTGGTGTTGCACTTGGTGGCGAGGTCCTTCTGGGTCATCTTGGGCTCCATCTTCTGGCGCGTCTGGGAGATGGCGTCGCCGACCTCCTTGCCGACGGTGTTGGGCTTGATGATGTCGTCGGAGCGGTCGACCTTTGTCAGGCGCTGGCCCTCGACACCGGGTCTGGAGGACTGTCACGGAGCATCAAATGTCAGCGACCGATTCTGGAAAGTGTTCAATTGCTTTGGGGCAGAGCTCAAGGCCGGGTTGTGATTTGGGGGATGCTATCATGAGAGTGGGTCATGGAGGGGTTGGGCGCGGTGATGTCAAGGGCGCGATTTCCAGGCAGATGGAAGGAGGAGCAAGATGGGGAGGTTGGCAACGTACAGCATTGCCGGCAGCGAACTTCTTCTCAGTGCCAATGACGGAACCACTGCGCTGGGCGGCATTGAGGGCGCTCTTTCCCTTGATGACAGTCTCTCTCGAGGAGGCTCCGCCGCGGGCCTTGGAGCCGATCTTGGTGACGTTGTCCCAGTCATCCATTTTGGCGGTGTCGTGTGTGTGGAAGTGTGTAGGTTGCTTAGGTGGTGCTTATCGGCGGGGTACAGAAAAGAACAGGTATTGGTGTTCTTTCCCTTTGGCTGTTGGTGTTGCGTGGGTTTAGGTGGTGTGTAGGAGTTCACGACCCTTTCAAGTTTTTTGTTGCGTCAGTTTTTTTGGAATGCAGTCCCGGTTTGGCAGGCTGGAGGGGTGGTGGACAATGGCTCGGAATAAATATGGTGGTGGAAGACGATGGACGGGGATGGATGGCAAAATCGGTGGACCTGAGTCAACCGGCGGAGGGAAGAGGGGCGGTCATCCCTGCATAACGCAAGTGCGCCTACCTTAGGCGAAGAAGGGGCAGGAGAAGGAGGGATTTTTGGCGGGGTGAGGCTGCTGCTAAGCTGCCGGCTGCTTTCTCCAGCCCAGCGCCCAGCTGACGGGCCACGGCGCAGAACTCGCCCAACCTGCTTATTTTTACCCCTAGGTCAGTGACTGCGCCACACGGAGACGGCGCTGCGGCTTGGGCAGGCAGAGGTCTGGCCGTAGAGGTGTGCTTGCTCATCGGACAAGACCGCTAAAATCCGAAAGCGGCCTCCTGGCCTGGCTGAGTGACTCTTCCCCGGTTCCATACTGACGTCGGATGCCCCTTCGGCGTTTACTTACCCGTTGCGCGATACGGTATCCTCGTCCTCGGCACCTGAGGTCTTCTTTGTCATCTCGAGTCTGTGGCCATTGTAGTCTGTTTGCTTCTATTATTTTCACCATACCTACCTGTACCTAGTCTATGTGCGTTACAAATTCAACTTCTGCCCAGTCAATAGGGAACACACTGACTTCAAACAACAAAACCTCATCAAGCAAACGATGCTCTGCCTCGAGGTGGTTGGTATGTTTTTCGTTCCCAGCTGACTAAGGCACTCGGACTCCCACTCTCACACTCCCAATGTCTTGATCTCATCGAACATGTGCATCGGCCCACAACCCGCACCTCCTCCACCGAACCAGAGCCAGATCTGGCCAAAGGAAACTGTTAGACCTGGTCGCACTCCACCCCCAAGACCACGATAGCAAAACCGTTTCTCGTTTGATAGCACTTGTTTATGTACCGTGCGCATTCCGCTCCCGCGAAGAAACCATGAACCTTTCTTCGTCGTAGAACTCCCTGGTGCCTCTGAGCGCCATATACCTAATTCACACTACCCACGCCGCGCCTTTGCTCCTCGGCCGCCCGGGTTACAACCTCCACCGTCCCGTCCCGTCTCACCCAGAGGCCCGGAACTCCTGCAAACCTTCAACGACATGCGGACCGCTGATCCGGGACCGCTCCGGCCGTTCGCCCTACTGGCGAGCCTGGGCTACTTTGCGCTCGCCGGCGGCTGGCTGGACACCCTCCTCGTGCTCGTCTTTTCAGCGTGGCAGAACCGGCGCGCCGTCACGGACCTACTTGAGGAACACGTAGACGCCGCAACGCTCCAGCATGCAGTCTACACGCTCCCCGGCGCCGCGCTCGCCCTGCTGGTCTTGGCATTGATCCGCTTCGGCGGCTCTTTCTTGGAGGAGGATGATGGAACGGAAGCCAAGTTCACGACGCCGATGCGGCCGTTGCTGATACCCGCCAAAACGACACATCGACGGACGTTTCCCGAGAAGCACGACTTTGCGTACTCGTATCTCGTCGTCGGCATCCCAGTTGGCTGGACAGGGAACTACGGCGGCATGGTCTCGAGCGGGATCGACAAGCGCAGCTGGTCGTCGTGGCTCGTCTCGTGGTTCTCGCTGCTGTCGCCGCCCTCGAAGGGATGGTTCGACATCGACCCAGCGGACTATCTCGAGAGAGGCAACGGGCATCTTGGGCTGAGGGGGAAGCTAGATGCATACTTGACCTCCCAAGTACGTCGTGTCACTCAACTTCTTAGAACCGCATAGCTAACCTGAAGCAGGGCGCGGATCCAGCGCAGTATCCAACTGCGTATCTCGTCACTGCCGCCAGGTTTCTGGGATACCACTTTAATCCCGTCTCCTTCTGGTATCTCTATTCTAAAGAAAGCGAGCTGACGGCCATGATCCTTGAGGTGAACAACACCTTTGACGAAAGGAGGATGTACTTCCTCACCTCGGACGTCATATCTGCCGGCCAGCGCGTCGAGGGAAGCGAAAAGGCAAAGGCCTCCTCCCAGGACTCGCTGGCCAGCAATGAGTCCACGCAGATGTCAGCCGTGAGAATGACCAAGCACTGGCCCAAGGACTTCCATGTCTCCCCGTTCAACTCGCGGAAGGGCTCCTATTCCCTCTCGGCCGTCGACTTCTTCAGCACCGGCCCCCATGGCCTGCCCAACCTCGACACCACCATTACCTTGAAATCCTCCAAAGATCACCCAAAACTCATCGCCCGCCTCTTCTCGTCTGCGCCCGCAATCGACCCGGCCACCATGCCCCTCTCACAGAAGCTCACCTTTTTGTGCAGCTGGTGGTGGGTAGGCTTCGTCACCTTCCCGCGCATCGTCCACCAGGCCGCCCTGCTCTTCTTCCGCAGGAGCCTGCACGTCTGGTTCCGCCCGGAGCCCCTCAAGCAAAGCATAGGCAGGAACGCCGACGCCGCAGAAAGAGGCCTGGAGCCCTTCTTCCGGGACTACCTCCGCCACCTCGTCGAAAAGTCATCCGCCGCCCTATCCGTGAAGTACATCCCCTCCGGCATCGCAGCTGACTTGGCGCCCACGGAAGTGATGCTCTCCTCCGCTGCCCAAAAGCAGCCGAAGCGCACAGAGGAACTGGAGTTCAAGGTCCTCACGCCGGCCTTCTACTCCCGCTTCGTGCACTACGCCCACGACCTCGAGGCCGTCTGCTGCGAGTTCCAGGACAACTGCACAATCCACATTTCCCGCCCCGACCTTCTTCCCAAACTCATCCTTAAGAAGCCCACCCCGCCGCTCAAGACGACAAACCTGATGGATTTCATCTACTTCAGGGCCATCCGCGCCCTTCGGAAAAGACCTGAACGCATCGAGAGGCCGCTCACATCCAGTGCTACCCCGGCGTCCTCTACGGCCGGCAAAGACGTGGAGAAGATTGACATCCGCGACTTCCGGATATCTTCGATGGACGGTTTCGTTCTCGGGGGCGACGACTCAGCAAAGCGCAGCGCATACAGGTCCCTGGTCTTGCGGACGTTCCTTGCCAACCGCTTCGCCCTGGGAAGCGTCGAGCTGCTGGGTATGCAACACTTCATCCTGCGCGCCGGCTTTGCCTGGATTCTCGCGTCGACGATTGCTCCGCTGCTCGTGAGATCGTGAAACCATGCAAGACGCTACAAAAGGTGAGTAAGCGCCACGCATGACCATGCCGGTCTGTGGAATTAGATGAGGTCTTCCGTCAGAGAGAGACAGGAGGCCAGGCCAGACACGCTTAGTTTCTGGATAAAACACGTCGAAAAATACAAGTAAAAAAAAAGAAATAAAATGATTCCAAACTATCTCGCGGAACGTCCCAAAACGTGGCGCAAGGGGAAAACGTGCAAGTTTCTCCAGTCGATTTTAGGCTTCATGTAGGTAGACGGTGATCAAACATGCGACCGCCGTGCCGGACTGCATCGCCCAGCGTCTAGATCGCCCTGATGCGAGTGAGTTGTCTCCGTGGCCCGTCGTCATTGGGGGAGAGAGCTTGCTTTCCTCTCTCTCCCCTCTCAGATAAGGCCGGGCGGGCCCCAAGGCAAACATGACAGGTCACCCACATATTCGTTTAACCTGATGTGCTCGTTGCAGCAGACATACGCAACTCTGATGACGGTGCATCTTGTCTGCCGCGGAGATGCCAATGGGATGCCACCAATTTTGTTAATCCATCAAACTGTGGAGCTGTGTATTCATGTTTGCGTTCCGGTACAGACGGTATTTCAAATACCACCATCGTGCATCGTCTTCCACGGTGGATACATATCCGGCGGGATTTTCGTTGGCTTTTCGAGGGGGCGGTGACGCCGCATTGCATAGTATTTGCATAAGGTCCCTTTCGCTGGATGGGGTCACCTTACCTTGCCTTTTCTGGCCCTGGGCAAGACACTTTGGGACAGCAAGCTACCTCCCAGACTCTAGTCCTGCAGCTTGCCCTGTCCGTGTCCTTACCCGTCCTTCTATCGTTCGGTCTGAAGTCCCTCTCACCAGGGAGAATTTGTCAAAAGGGGAGTTTGTCCGATGTGCCACTTTGACAGATATCAGTCATCCAATAACGCAACGGCCGCTGGTGTATGGTGTAAGGTATGGATGGTGGCAGCTTGCTCGGGCTTGCCTCCCGATCTTCAAATGGAGCTTACCCGGCGCTCACTGCCCCGCCATGAGTGGTTCCCCGACTTCTGGGAGGCCAGGGGATCATGGAGGGGGAGCTGCGGATGGATGTCTTGGGGGTTTGGGTAACGTCACACGCCCCATGAGGCAGCTGGCCCAGAAATCGACTCGTACCGTATCTGGTGGCTGCAGCTTCCCCATCTGTGATGATTTGCGAAGCCCTCGCAGGTGCGCTTGGCTCATCCACGCAGTCGGCAAGCCGTGTGGTGTTTGGTGTTTGGCCTCGACTCGAGGTGCCGGGCGCTAGGCAGGTAACTACCATTGCTAGCCCGTGCTCTGGCGTAGGTAGGTAGTGTGCTTAAGGTACCGGGAAGGTGCAGGAGCGCTAGGGCAGGCCCCGCATCAAATTCCAAATCGTCCCGTTGCAAGGCGGGGCAGCTTTCGAGAATGCCTCCAGCACTTCGAGAAGCTCGACGCCCAAGCTGTCAGCAAACCGCAGCTGAGGATAAACGAGAACTCATCCAAAGCTTGATATCAGATGATGGGGATCGACCCCAAATGACAAATACGCATGCCAAAAGTGAATTGAGAGCTTTGCCCCAGGAGCTGGCCGTCAACGTTCCAAAACTGAGGTTCGGTTTGATCTCCCTCTGCTCCGGGCCCCTCCGTGTGCCTCCGTGGGGTTGTTTGTTCGACTTCGAGACAGGAACATGCTATGCTCGCCTGACTAGGAATAGCTCTGTCGTGACACGCATCCCACGCGCTGCAGTCTTGATTGGAACCCCAGGAGGGATCGATGACTGTCTATCGTCGTGTCTGAGCAAGAGTGTTTCTTGTCTCCCGCCACGCCGCCCTGTCCAACAAACGTGAACAAGGATGGTTTGTCCAACGACACTGAATATGACATGCCAGGATGCCAGGATCGCCATGGCCTGCAGCGCTGACAGAAACGTTTCTTGGCTGATGTGGGCCCTTCTCCTCACTGCCCCTCGGAGGCGTTCGAGCAAAACTTCGTCGTCCATGTTGCGTTCGAGGTAGAAGCCATGGTTCAGGCGTGCAGCCACGGCGCAGGCGTCGAGGAGACTTCGAAGGCGGTCGATGTCGTGTATATAAGAACAGGTCCGTTGTCTGCCATCGACATAGCATTTTTTTCGTCACTCTCCCGGACAAACGAACTCCCTCGCAAGAAAGCCTTCCCCAACAACATCAGCTTGAGTCGCGTCGGTAGCCATTCCGCCGTCGGAAAACTCCAATTTCACGGTTTCGGTCCATCTCCCCACCTGTCCGATTCTACCCCAAGTCTCAATAGGGTAAGTGACGTCGTCATAAAGAGGTCAGCGCGCAAGGCGCCAGGGAGCCACCAGCTAAAACTTGCAGCGGAATCAGATCAGAAATACCCCGCCCCCTCCATCGAGAGAAAACAAAAAGGGCTCGTTCCCGTCTGTAATCGTTCGGTAGCCTTCACGTCGAAGTTTGCTGCACTGCACTGTCTCTTGTCAACTCAAAATCCCCTTTCTCGAAGCTTAAGAACCCTTCCTTGACCCCAGCCTCATCATACATCATGCCTCTGTCCGGACACTGCCTTTGCAAGGCCGTCACCTACAAGGTTGACGTTGACGCACCCCTCATCACTGGTTATGACCACTGCGATGACTGTCAGCGCCAAAGCGGCTCAACCTATTGTGAGTAGAACCCAATGACAGGCCGATCAGCAGCCGAGAGCGTGCTGGATCGTTTTCGGATGAAAGATCCCCTGGGCAACTCTTTCCCAACGTCTTGCTGACTTTGAGAAGCCCTCGTTGTCGTCGTTCCAAAGGACAAGCTTACCATCAACGGTCCCACCAAGAGCTGGGCTGGAAAGGGCTCTTCCGGCAAGGCCGTCCACCGTATCTTCTGCTCTGAGTGTGGCTCTCCGATTGCCCACGACCCCGATGCGGCCCCAGAGATCATTGCTCTGAAGGGCGGAACCCTCGACTCCGAGATCAAGAAGACATTGAAGCCTGTGAGTCGCGCCATCGCTTTCTGACGTCGCCGTGCGCGGCACGATAAAGCGCAAGCCGAAGCTAACCACTGACTTTCAGGATACCGAAATTTGGACCGTCGGCAAGCTGCCCTTCTGCCAGGAGCATCTGGAGAAGCCTTTCGAGCACATGCCTCAGTAAATGCCGGTCATAGCTGGCGACGCAGAAGAAAGAGAAGTAGATATGGAACACAGAATCCAGCATGACGAAGGGTCTAAGGTCGGACTTATATCCATAGAGGGGTCCTTGACTAGGATGCCTTTAGGTGTGCCCAGGTGGAGTGCCCCAGGTTTGGTGCTGCTGCGAAGTGGGTTGGCGTGAGAACCCGGAGGGTTATGATGGAATCGGACCCAACTCAACCAGTCCGACCCAGTTCCGTCGTTAACTAGATCCTCCAAGATAGCGGGAGCGTCCCTTAAGAAAGACCCTCTCATGCAATGAAAGAAATCGCTCTCATACGCTGGCTACAACCCTTTTGATTCGCTGCTTTCATTTTGTGGCCCCTGGCAGGCATTAAGGAAGCTTTGATTTAGGTCGCAGCTTTTATCAGAAGTACAATCGCATCAACATCAAGACACGGCAATTCAGTGGAAACGGAATCCTGCATGGCTCATTACTACTTCAAATCGTCTGTTTCATCCTCATTAAGCCTGCCAGTTCGTGAATAAGTTCCAAGCCCAAGTCTCCCTCTCAGCAACACGTCCTTACAATCCAGCGAAAACAGCCAAACCAGCGGCGCCGGCAACAAGACCACCGGCAGCGGCAAAGGTAGGCATAGCACCACTGCCAGAAGATGAGGAGGTGGCAGCACCGCCAGAAGCTGTGCCGGAGCCGGCCGAGGTGGTGGCAACCGAGTTGCTCGATGTTGAGCGGGTCGCAGCGGTGTTAGTGGCCCCCGCGGTGGTGGACTCGGCGGCGGTCGTCTCGCCTCCGGTGCCCGTCGCGCTGGCAGCTGCTCCGGTTATGCTGCCGGGTCCTTGAGGACCACTGGCCGTGTAATACAAAGAGATGGCCGTGTTACTGACGGCGCGGTCACTAGTGGCAGTGCCCCCGGTGGTGACGGGAGTGGCAGCCTCTTGGATAGATGAGTAGACGCTGGCGAAGACGGCTGTGGGAGTGCTGGTGCAGAGAGCGTTGGAGGCTGATGACAGAATGCCACTATAGTACGCCAGGTCTCTTTCGCTCCTCAGACCATGGACGTAAAGGCAACGTTCGCAGGCAAGCTTCTCGGCGAAGAAGGAGCCGCCGCACATGCACTGGGCATGGGCTTCGTAGTTAACGGCGTCGGTACCGTTAGGTTTGCAGGCGACCTCAATGTTCTCAATCTGGACACAAGGGGGCAGTTGGCCAGTTGTCTCGGGCTTGCAAACCACATCCTGGTAGGGAGCCTTATCCTGACGGGCGCCCAGGAAGCTCGGGGTGTAGAAGGCCATGGCCGCGGACGGGAGAAAGGCCGTGAGGCCGGAGAGGATAGTCGTCTGTCTCATGTTGTTCGTGTGGGAGGAGCCTTGCAATTGCGGTGTCGGATGCCAAAAGGACAAAAAGTTTGTTTAATGGTGGGATCAATGATATCAACGTCCTCAATATGGGTATTGGGGATGAAAATGCGTGAGGTCTTGGTAGCGTAAGTCGTTATGGTAACTGTGGGTTGGGAATGAACAGATGATGTTGGAAGAAGAAGACGACGACGAAGACGACAACAGAAAAGTGGGAGAAGGACGAAGAAATTGGCCGACGATGGACTCGTTGCCAAGGGAAGCAGCAGTCCAAATCACCAGGTGCCTGACGCTTACCGAATTGTCTGCCTAAACAGCTGGGCACCTTTCCCAATCTGCGTACCTTACCTCCCTCGCCTTGTTCGTGCAGCATCATGGGTTGGTGCAGGAGCGAATGCGTGGGCTGCCATCTTGGCCACAGCCAAACGGGAAGGCGTCGCGGGTGCGCCGTACAAAGTTTGGATCTTTCGTACGACACCATGCCCTTTTGACGCGGAGCTTGGCAGCTTGCATCAGAATTTTGCCGTCATTACTGTCAAAAATGCGCTATTAAAGGGACACGATGTTGGTTGAGAATGTCGAACGGCAGCTTTGGCGGCCGACTATCTCACCGCGGAAATTGATCTTGCGGCACAGTCAATCAGTGACTCGATGTGCTGTAATTGACCAGTCACAGAAGGGGGAGCTCTCGCACAGAGTTGCACCGGGGGGCGTTTCTTTCCATTTAGAGACTGGATCGACAGGGATCAGCTGCATGGTTCTTTAAGCTCGGGCGCAAGACGTGGAGCCTGGGGAAGCTCAACACAGCAAATACATCGCCGTCTTTCTGCCCCTCCCTCTTGCCATCCCACCACGCTCGGAAAAGAAGCGATCGTAGGTAGGTACTCGAGACGTGTGCGACGTACTACATTCCACAATATGCTACCCGAACAACATTCAGGACGACCCTGTCCGTCATTTGCATTCTTCTCTACTCTTATCGTCCTTATTAAAGTACTAGGTGCGTTACGATTGAAGCCATGGAACACTGCCCGGCTAGCAAACATTCTTACGGATATGGCTGTCACCCAATCGTCAAGTGTCTGTCAAGAGCAAATAGCACGAACGTGGGCAGAATTCTGCCTCTGCCCTTCAGAAAGTTGAGAGCACGCAGAGATTTGTACCAAACCCCCTTACCCCGGACTTTCCTTCCAGCTGAATTAAGCTAGATTACCGAAGCATGGTCTAGCCTGTTCATCCATGTAGATGCTTCTCTAAGCGGAAGACACCCCGACGATCATCTTGACCGGGCCTCTCTTGTGAGAGCCACTGCATGGAAGATTGCTTGCAACATCAAACAATGATAGAGAAGTCTCGAGACATCCAACACAAATGCAGAACTTTCTGTCTATTTTCGATGGAGTCTTGCTTATCCAATCGGCTGTATCATATTGCATCCAGCAACGCACTCTAAGGACCTCTGAGGTTAGCTTGATGCTAAACTTCACCGGACTTGGCGCCTCCAACTTCAGCCCTACTGCTGGCGTGCTCCTCTGTACGATACGCCGTCCCGACGACCTGGAATTTCATTGTTCTCACACTGAAGCTTGCCTCGCATGTCTTCAGCTGACAAGACATTGCAACACAGGGAGACTTGTCCGACCTCAGCCATAAGCGAGGCTGGCCATTCACATCAAATCTTTGTTTCTCTGGACCCCAAATTACGAGCCATGAGGCTTTGATTCAACGGGACGATTCGATGGCCTTCTCGGTTTTCGCTACACCAAGCCCGCCCTAGCTAGCCTCCTTGCAGCTGGCCCTGCTCGGGCTGGCGTGCGAATCCGTCTGGGCAATGGCGAGGTCGTGGGGAGGCCACCAACAAGACAGCTCGAATGTGAGTAGCAAAAAAGGTGTTGCGGCTGACGACGTACTCAGAGGCGCCGGAAGACTTTAAAGCTGTCCTCCTCTCTCTGTTTGCAGCCTTCTTTCCGCCAGGGCCTTTTCGTCTTCCTTATGCGGTGAGCTTGGAAGGCACCTTCGTCAACCATGCATCTCCTCCAGATCTACACGTTGGCAATCGCTTGCTCCCCATTAGACTCAGCATGGGGCGGTCTCGGACAGCGCCAAGCCTCTACACAGAGCCTGATCGATGCGCTGGGCAACTATACCGACCTCTCAAGCTTCCAGTCAATCTTGAAGAATGCACCGGGTCTCATCGCTACCAACGCCCAGAGAGGCGCTACCGTCCTGGTGCCGACAAACGAAGCCCTCGAGACGTACGTGAAGCAGAACAACGCTACCAACATATCCCAGCTGCCGATCGAGAAGCTTTCGAGCATCTTCCAGTATCATACCCTGGATGCTCCTCTCACCTCGGCAAACTTCAGCACTCCAAAGGGCCTCACGGTTCCGACGAAGCTCACGGACAAGGCTAATAACCTGCGAAGCCCCGGCCCCGCCTTGCTCCGCCAGTTCGGCGCGGAAGCTACCGGCCAGGTGCTTTACATCTCCAAGGATACCAGTGCCAGCGCCTCCAAATTCCGGGTCAGACAGGGGACTTCGGGTGGAAAGTCGGAGCTGCAGGCTGGCTTGGGCCAGACGGGGGAGCTGACGGGGATCAATGGTGTGTGGGACGGCGGCTATTTCCAAGTCGTCAACACGTGGGTTTCTCTCTGAACCATCGTGACGGATAGCTGTACTGACGAACTATGCAGTGTTCTAGAGGCGCCAGACGTGTGCTCCACGACGATCAAAAAACTCTCAGACACACTCTCTGGCCTCGACGCGGCGCTGCGAAAGGTCAGCTTGTGGAAAGAACTCGACAAGACACCCAACGTCACCTGTCTGGGTCCCAGCACCGACGCCTTCAATGCGGCGGACAATCCAGAGAAAAACCTCAATAACACCGCTCTCACAAATGCGTTGCTGTAAGTCTGGGCCTCCGAGATTAATTCCTTTTAAATCTAACGTGCGACCAAGCTTCCACACTCTGCCCGAGGTGGCATATAGCAACTTCCTCACCGACGGCATGAAGTTTACCAGTCTCCAAAACGCCACAGTTACGGTCACAGTGAAGGACAATCAGATCTGGTTTAACGACGCCAAGGTCATCCAGCCCAATGTCTTGTAAGTTGAACTCACCGCTGTAGAGCAGCCATCCTCTGACATTGTACTCGCTAGAACAAATAATGGCCTCATTCATGTGCTTGACCGCGTCATGTCTACTGAAGGTGTGCCAGACACTTCTTCTTCGCCGTCGTCCACGTCTGGTTCGTCACCATCAGGAACCGCTGGTCCTACTTCGACCAGCACACCAGGCAATTTGGGAACCACCCTATCTGGCAATTTGCATGTGGCGGGTGTTATCGCGTTTGCTGCTGTCTCTTGCTTATATAGAGATGAAGAAACGCGATCAAGAAAAAGATTTGGCTTTCATCATCAGGATGTCTACCCTTTGAATTGTACTAATGACCCATCTCGCGACTGATGCTCTTCGTGTGTTATGCAAATTTCGATTCTTGAGACCCATCTCTCATTGAGCCATTCGTTTCGTTTCGTTCGTAAAAAGATCCTTACAACGCCGCCCAATGCATCTTGTGTATACCTCAAAACAACGCAGCAAGCATTGACAATGCTACAACCGCAAAGGATGCAACAACTCTCGACCCAGAGTTGGGAAACTGCTTCTGTATCTCTCCTGTCTGTGTCGATGAGCTGGTGGTGCAGCTCGCCGTTCCACACGCATATCCGCTGGGGCAGCAGCCGGGGACAGGTCCTCCCTCCTCTCCGCACAAGAACCAACCACCCGCACATGTCTCGGTCGCCGAGGCCGGAACGTCGGTAACAGGCACGATGACGGTCGCTCCGTTGGAGATGATGGTGGTGGAGGGCGTGGGCGGGCATGAGGTAGTAGCACAGTCTCGTCCTGTCTGGCAGCAGCCTCCACCAGCGCGGGCCAGGCAGGCGTAGAATCCTGTCGGGCAGAAAGGTGCCGTGTTGGTGTCCCCTTCGGTGGTGGATGTCGGTCTGAAGGGAGGGACTGCGCCGCCAGTGCTGACCGCCGTAGTTGCCGGGGCTGTTGTAGGGTTTGCAGGCGTCTCGGTGGAGGTCGAAGTGCTGGTCGCCGTGACGGTTCCGGGCCGCTGCGTGACTGTGACGATGATCACCACGGTCGTGGTGCTACCATCCGCGAGTGTCGTCGTCGAGACGGTCGTGCTGGTGACGGTTCGGACTGAAGTAACAGTTCCCCCTCCTCCAGTGCTGCCTCCACCACCGCCGCCGCCGCCTCCTCCTCCTCCTCCGCCACCTCCATTGGAGGCCGTTGCCGTTGCTGTTGCCGTCGTGGCCGTGGCAATATGGCTAGGCACACCTTCTTCAAGTCAGTCAAAGTCCTTTGGGAGTTTGAAGGTATACTTACAGCCGGAACCCTGGCAGACGTAACCCGGAATGCAGCACCCGCCGCCGACATCCGCCGCACAGCTTGTTGTGCCAATGGGGCAGATTCCAACAGGTCCGTTGCAAGATGCGCCCGCCGGACAGCAAGCGACGTTTCCAACACTCTCATCCACCACCTTCACACACACCTCGTTGGTCATGCAGCACTTATCCGGCGAACCGATGGTCTCACAGCTGTTCATCTTCGTGGGGCAAGCTTGTCTTTTCTCGAGGAGGTTCAACACGTCGATAGCACGGCGGAAGTGCTCCCAGCCCAAACCAGCCTGGGAGCTGTGTGATGCAAAGGGCGGGCGATGCGGGTAGGAGGCGTTGTAAAGGAAAGGGTCGTCGGCCATGCGGGCAGCAAGAAGTTTCTCGTGAGGTGTCAGCGGCGTATCGAAGACATCCTTGGCGAAAGCAAGATCGTCGGGGAGCAGCTTCTCGCCGGCGTTTGGTGACATTTTGCGGATTGCCGTGGGGTTCTCTGCGCCGACATGGGCTGTAATGAGCAGCAGCAGAGACGAGGGAAGGCCGACCAGTGAGAAGGCCCGCATCGTGACGACTGTGAGGCCAAGCCTTCCTCAAGACCAGAAGTCGTCGTCTGTTGTGAGTTCTCAGAGTGTGTTGTTCGAGTGTTTAGTTTAGGTGAGTGACAGGCCGGCCCAAGCTCCGGACGCCAAGTCTTGAGTGTGTGCTTTTGGTCGATGTCAGTTAGACTGAGGTACTGATGAGCGTGAGGTCCATCGGAGATTTGGCGTGAGCGACGATCTTTCTGCAGAGAGATGTCGCTCGGATTTCAGGTAGCGTGCAGTTCTTTGGCGGGAAATTGCAGAGGCGTCGGGCGTCTTGAGGTTTCGTGGGACAAGTCGGTGCGGGAAAGCGGTGGCTGGGCGACTGGGCAACCTGCAAGATGATGGAGCTGCTTGGGCTCGCGAAACCTCACCGCCCTGTATTCGTGTCTGATCCCGAGAGGTAGTCTGTGGTCCCGCAGCGAGACACGTCGCCGGCGGTATCAGATTTCAACAATGCGTTGTTGCGTGGACTTTTCCCGTATTTTTGTCTTGTACAAGAAGCTGATTGCTGCTGATCTTATCGACCGTTGAACAGAGGTGCCGCACTGCTGACAGGACACCTTCCTTGTATGTTCTTTTTTTTCAGGTGGCTGGGCATGGATGACAGCTGCTAAAGATACGTCATCCAGGGCCAGGGCGGGTCGAAAAGCCGCCGGGTCTGTCAAGCTTCAGGGGAAGAGCCGGATGTCTCGCCCGCCGTCAGGGGTCTGGTCTAAGCTTTACCAGGGTAGTAGCTTCAGAGGAGCGCGCCGGCTGGGAAACGCCTGCGCCGAAGACTTGGTTTTGCCTTGCAGCAGCCGAGATCGCCAATCCATGCACGACGGGAAGTACTTCGAGTGGGCACTTACCAGTGCCTTGCAGATGCCGTGTTATGTGCAAGACTGTCCCAGACCATCATATATCACAATAGACTCAAGCTGCCAGAAGAGAATAATTCATTTGTGCCGAGAGGTATTCGTATTCTATACATGGTAGTTTTACAGATGATTGTACAAATGTTACACCATGGCATTATGCTTTTCCTAGTGTGCACCAACTGCGCATCAAAACAGAGTCTCTCCACCATCTGCTTTACGAGCATCGATGTGCAGCCTCTCGGTCAGTGTCAGGGGATCTTTCTGGCGCACTCCTCGCAAAAACGAGTTGCAGAGCAGCGCCGCAGCAACGCTCACGTTCAAGCTGTCCACAGAGCTTGCGGTCGAAGCCACTCGTGGAATTGTGACCTCATGCGTCGCCTTCTTCCTAATGTCGTAGGGAAGACCGGTGCCTTCGTTACCAAGAACGAGGATGCAAGGCTCTTTTTCAAGAGGCTTGAAGTCCTCGATGTAGTCCGGAGTCCACTGACGGTTCGAACGCGACCCAAGCGTGGGTGCAACGGCAGCGTATGACGTCCAGCCAGCCTCTTGCGAAAGACTCAAAAACCGCCCTGGGTCTTCAACAGTGAAGAGCTTGATCTCTTCCGCAGCCCCAGCCGCGGCTTTCAACACGGTGGATGTGATAGAAGAGGATGTCCGATCTGTAATGGCCACAGCTGATACGCCAAGGAAGCAAGCTGTACGAAGAATCGCACCCAAGTTACCAGGGTCCAAAATCTCGTTCAGCAGGAGGACTAGCGGGCGAGACTGACCCTGCTTGCAAGGGATGGAGCCTTTCGTGCCGTTGATCTCGAGATCTTCCTTGGACTGGTGAGACACGGAGACTGTGTAGCCGCTTGAATCGGCCGACAAACCCCCAAGGCTGACAAGCGGCAGCTGAGGGAGAGGAGACGCCTCGAGAACAAGACCGTTGTGTGGTCTACCCTTGCTCATCTTGTCCAGCAGCTTCTGATCGGCCTCGTAGACGCTTTTGACCTTGATGCCCTTCTTCTCTGCCATAGACACGATCCAGGCGTCGTCCTTCGTGTCCTTCTTGTTGCTCCCCTGGTAGACATACAGATTGTAAAGCTTGCGCTGAGAGTTTCTCAGAGCCGCCTTCACCACCGATCGGCCAAATAGAAACTGCGATGCTGCTGTCGTGTACTGAATCGACAGTGGGAATTCGGCCGGTCTGTTGGCAGAAGAATCGTCGTCTGATCCTCGAGTCTGTCTCCGAGGCGCAGCACCATCTCGCTCAAACTCCCTCCTTACGCCATCTCTCATCTGTCTCATCGAATCGCGACCACTGTCTCTTCTGGGAGTTGTCGATTTCCAATCTCCATCTCTTCTAGGTCTTGCCGAGTTCCAATCACCATCCCTCCTCTGACTTGTTGAGTTCCAAACTCCGTCTCTTCTGGGCTTCGAGGCGTCCCGATTGAGATCTCTCCATGCGGAGCCTGACCGCGGATATTCCGTCTTATCTTCATTCATCCCCTCCTTGTCCAATAGCTTGGAGACTTTATCTTTCAACTCGCCGCGGTTGAGCTGGTACACCATGCTCTTCTTGCCGAACGAATACTCTGGGTTGTTGAACCGCTTGCTCCTTGACTTTCTCCCTCCCTCCTCTTCTTCTTGCTCGCGCTCTTGCATCTTTTGAAATGCTTTCTTCGGCTTGAAATGACGTTCGCGACCGCCAATCGCGCCATTGAATTTGTTGGCAAAGGCATCCGGCTTCGAGGGGAGATTTCGGCTCGGGCTACGACCGCGAGACTCGGTCAGGCGGGGCTTGAAGTCTGGGCGTCTCGTGCGATTATCCTGACGATTTCTCGAATTCGGACTTGACGCGCGACCGTTTGGGGAACCGGCTCTTGCCGACTGTCGAAGACCCCGATGGATACCTGAGAGAGATGCATGGCGCACCTGTCCGGTGGTGCCAGTGAGCTGGAAAGCTCTATGGGTCGTTATATGCGGGCGAACGGCGCTCCATCTCAGAAGTTGACTCATCGCATAGCATGCTTGGATTAAGTCCAGGCCTCGGTACGTGTAGTGGTATCGATGTCTTCCAACATGGCGACAATGTGCAAAACGTCGTAGCGCCAAAATCGCAAGTCTTCGATGGTGGCACTTTTTTTTTCTGCCACATTCTTGCAGCAGGGACCCGAGCGGTAAGTAGACCCTGGCTCTCTGGTTGGCCAACGAGTCTTCGATGGGCCCTTTCCATCGGCGCAACCACCCCACCAAGAGCGGGCTGGCGGTACGTACCCGTGCTTTACACGCTACGGCAGCTCAACTTTAATGGCAACGCGGTTTCGAGCGTCGCGTCGAACTGTGAAGACTTCCCAGTCTCAAAGGCCGTCCTTTCTCTAAGTGCGCTCACCCACAACCGATCCCCTGCCTTTGCAGGACAATTCTTCCATTCCATTTTCGCCTTCTTCTTTTCAGTCTTTCCTTGAAGCGACTTCTAAATATCTGACGCAGTCCGCGCGACACCCCACACGCCCCGACCCTATGCCTTTCCGTTTCGAGCAGTCGCACCATGGAGGACTTCACGAACACCGCTGACGACGACATCGTCCAGTCTGTTACAGGCTCTCCAAGCGATGCACTGATAGGCCTCGACCAATCCGACCCCGCTGTCAACGAGGAGATTCTCGAAGAGGCTACAATCGATACCTTCGACGGCGCATTCCCCACCGATGCCGCGACGAAAGGCCATCTGCCGCAGGGCGCTACGATACAAGACTCAGACGATTTTGACGCGGAAGAACCATTGCTTTCGATAGATACTTACGAGGAGGTGGCGCCTGTTGCTACAATGTCGGAACCAGTCGTCGGCCTGGATACTGCGTCTACCAACATGGAGGCTGCGGAAGGAGTTCCCGAAGAGGTTACGCATGACCGAGTTCGCCCAGTCCGAATAGAAATTGTTCTGCGGCGTCTCTCCCCCGAAGAGTGCGCGCAATACCGTACCATCAAGAGCGACGTCGTTGACGAGGTCATTGGAGAGGTGG
The DNA here is from genome assembly GCA_025328345.1 of Colletotrichum sp. SAR11_59. Lineage (NCBI taxonomy): Eukaryota > Fungi > Ascomycota > Sordariomycetes > Glomerellales > Glomerellaceae > Colletotrichum > Colletotrichum sp. SAR11_59. The sequence continues at coordinate 19,962 of JAKMXC010000354.1, forward strand.
AAGGGCCTGAATCAGAATTGTGGTACAGCGTCGAGTTTACAGATGGACGACAAGACATTGTGAGTTATTATTTCCTTCTACTTTCTCTCAGTCGAACGTTCTTTCCTTTTTTTACTGCTGCTCTTGCCCCCTTCATCTGCTCCTATTCATCTATATAAATCGCCTCTTCACTCTCCACACTTCATCACTCCCACATGGTGCACTTTCACCCTACCACAATCCAGGCTTCACATATCTTCTCTCAAGTACTTGCCTCCAAGACTTCCCCCTCAGACTTCCTAGTTCTTGGCTTCCTTGAACGACTGCTGCACACCGGTCCGTCCAGAGAACTTGCCAATCTGAGGAAAGCGCGGCTATCAGGTGTTTGAATTGTGTTGCGGGTTGCTTCCAAGACCATATCTCATCGCACATCACCCTCCCCACCCTACCTGCGCGAGCATCTACCATGGAGCTGTACCAAGCAAGGCCGCACATAGCGGATGATTATCTTTCACCGCACACTCTTCAAGGACATCACGCTAACTCCGTCGAGATACCGTTCGGAGACCTTCTTGCCTACGACGGAGGTGAATCTGCTCTTCAGAAGATGCAGGGCGACGTGGATTCCGAGGTCGAGACTGGCGCCTTCCACGGGCAGAAGCGATCTTGGGAGGACACTTTGGAGGACTCCGAGGCCGATTCTCAGGCGGACCTGGATCTCATGGAACTTGACGAAGAAGAGTTGCCTCGCCAATCGAAACGTCAACGAAGCGTCGTTCAGCGCAGCGCCCGTCTCACATCCATTATTGATTCCGATGATGAAGACGAAGACGAAGTGTCTTCCCGTCGTTCGCGACGTCAACGCACGACCACCAGACAGAGCACCCGCCAAAATTCCCATGCTGCTGTCTCTGACGATGAAGATGAGAACCGGCGGACTCGTTCACGAAGACACGAGTCTTCCCAGCCACAGCGACAACTGAGAGAACGAACTCAAAAGCAGCTCACACTCACTAGCATGGCTTTCGGAAACCCCAGTTTGACTCGCGATGATGACAAGGACGAACTTTCCCAAGATCACCCTCCTCAGCAATCCGACGGAGAAGACGACGATTTCACGTTCATTACATCGGACCTTCAGCCAAAGCCAGGCCGAGGCAGGCGCAAGCAGCCTAGACGATCAAAATCCTCCAAGGCAAAGCCCGAAGCCAAACCCAGATCACGCGATTCTTCGATCGAGTTTGAGGATCGCCGTCGATCCGGCAGATCTACCAGAAACAAGGCTAGCATGCTCGACTCCGCCCCGATGGACGAGGAATCCTTTTACATCGAGGACACTGCTCCGGTTGGAGCACCAAGAGTGATGAATGTCAAGGAGGTCTTCAAGCAACTTCCACATGATTCGCCATTCTTGACCTTCCACTCAGATATCTGCAGCAGTTGCAACGTTGGGCCCGCTGCCAACAAAGGTCCTCTTATCAGCTGCCAGGGCTGCTCCATGTCATTTCACAAAGTTTGCCTGGGCTACAGATCAGCCAGAGAACACTTGGTTACGAAGGTTGGGGTGGAAGACTTCGTCCTTCAGTGCAAGTACTGTATTGGCTTCTACGGCAAGAAGGATAAGCATGCCCCTCGTCATCACAACTGCCAGGGATGCGAAAAGCCGGGACGTTCTTGTGCAGCATTTTCGCCAAGGAGAACGCCAAAGCAAGAAGAAAAGCTTCGGGTTGAGAATGGAGGCGAGGATCCCATCGCACCTGTGGACCCAGCTCTCGTCAACAATGCAGAAAACGTCCTCTTTCGGTGCACCTCATGCAAGCGTGGCTGGCACTATGAACACCTGCCGTCTTCTCAGATGGACACCGACTTATCCAATGTCCGTGACCAACGTCTCTCTGAGTACTCAGTGGACTGGAAGTGCCATGATTGCGCCATGGTTTCCCACAAGATTCAGACCTTGGTTGCCTGGAGACTTACAAAGAAGGACTCCTTTTCAGACGGAATGACATACAGCGACTTCTATGAAGACGAGAAAGACTACCTCATCAAATGGGCGGACTGTTCATACTTTCACTGTACCTGGATGCCTGGGGCCTGGGTCTTTCACATGGCTCCTGGAGCTATGCGGAATTCATTTGCGAAGAGGGACGCAGAGCAAAATCTGTGTTTGAGATGGACAACTGATGAGGCTATCCCGGAGGAGTACCTTCTTACAGACGTCATCCTCGCTGCCAAGGTCAAGAACGGACGATCACGAAGCCTGCAGGATGACATGGAGCGGATCGGGAGTGTCGACAAGATTTACGTCAAGTTTCAAGGCTTAGGGTACGATGAGGCCGTTTGGGATAAGCCTCCAAAGCCAGACACTGGGGAGATCTACAATACGTTCAAGGCTGCCTACTACGAGTACCTCACTGGCAAATATTTCGTCAGTCCCACGAACCACAAGATGAAACAGCGAGTGAATGATTGGAAGGAGGAAAAGTTCATCGCTTTAACCGAGCAGCCCAAAGCAATCCGACGGGGCAACCTCATGGCCTATCAACTCGAAGGCGTCAACTGGCTGTTGTACAACTACCACGAAGACAAGAATGTCATTCTTGCCGACGAGATGGGACTCGGGAAGACAGTTCAAGTCGTTAGCTTGATCTCTGCCCTGGCTCTAGGCGAACCTAAGGTATTTCTGCCCTGTCTAATCTGCGATCGTGACTAACTCAGAGTGTAGTGTTGGCCATTTCTGGTCGTTGTACCAAATGCTACTTGTCCAAACTGGCGCCGCGAGATCAAGCAATGGGCCCCAGAGCTTCGAGTTGTGACCTACCATGGCGGCAAGCAACCCCAGGAACTAGCCTACAAATACGAGCTCTTCCCCAACAGCTCGTCAGACATCAAGGCCCATGTCGTGGTCATGTCATACGACTCCGCTCAGGATGACCGTACGAGGAACCTGTTTCGCTCTGTGCAGTGGGCTGGGTTGATCGTTGATGAAGGTCAACGACTCAAGAATGACAAGAGCTTGCTGTACCTAGCATTGCGCGCGATGCGGTTCCCCTTCCGACTTCTCCTGACAGGCACGCCATTGCAAAACAACAAGCGAGAGCTCTTCAATTTGTTGCAATTCATCGACCCTACGCAGAATGCTGAGAAGTTGGACGAACAGTACCAGGAGTTGAACGCACAGAACCTGCCAGAACTTCATGGGCGAATCAAGCAATATTTCTTGAGACGAACGAAAGCTCAGGTTCTGAAGTTCCTGCCTCCAATGGCGCAGATCATTGTGCCAGTCTCGATGTCAATCCTTCAGGAGAAGCTATGCAAATCTATTATGGCGAAAAGCCCCGACCTCATCAAGGCAATCTTTGCAGATGACAAGATCAACAAGAAAGAGCGTGGTAGTCTGAACAACATCCTCATGCAGTTGCGGAAGTGTCTTTGCCATCCTTTCATGTATAGCGATGCGATTGAGGAGAGGGCTGTGGACCACGTCAAGATGCATGAGAACCTGGTTTCTGCGTCTGGCAAGCTGATGCTGCTTAGTATCATGTTGCCCAAACTCAAGGAGCGTGGACACCGTGTGCTCATCTTCAGCCAGTTCTTGGATCAACTGGATATCGTTGAGGACTTTTTGAACGGCCTGGGCTTCTTGCACAGGCGTCTTGACGGCAAGATCAACAGCCACGAGAAACAGAAGCATATCGACGCATTCAACGCCCCGGATTCCGAAGTCTTCGCCTTTCTCCTTTCAACCAGAGCAGGAGGCGTAGGTATCAACCTTGCAACAGCAGATACTGTCATCATCCTAGATCCTGATTTCAACCCCCACCAGGATATTCAAGCCATCTCTCGCGCGCACAGAATCGGCCAGAAGCACAAGGTTCTCTGTTTCCAGCTCATGACGAAGAACTCCGCGGAGGAGAAGATCATGCAGATTGGCCGCAAGAAGATGGCTCTTGATCATGTGTTGATTGAGGCTATGGACGACACAGGGGAGCCGGATGATTTGGAATCGATCCTCAAATTCGGAGCTACCGCGCTTTTCAGCGATGACCAAAACGAAAAGGACATCATACGTTACGATGAGGCAAGCGTTGAAAAACTTCTCGATCGCTCTCATATCGAGCAAACAAGCACTGGCCAAGATGAATCCGCCGAATCGACATTTTCGTTCGCTCGCGTCTGGGCTAACGACAAGGGCGGGTTCGAGGACAACCTGGCAGAGGAGAACGAACCTACCGTGAACCCTAATGTTTGGGAGGAGATTCTTGCTGAGAGAGAGGCCGAGGCCAAAAGACTAGCGGAGTTGAATAAGGAAGTTCTTGGTCGTGGAGGACGTCGCCGCCAGGTTGGTCAGCACATCGATTTGATGGACATGGTATGCTAACAACCGCCTCAGGCCGTGAACTACAAGACGAACGCCCCCGTTGCTACTGATCTTGCTGTCGACCACAGCGGTAGTTCCGATAACGACGAGGACTTCGTGGGTGGTGAGGACGAGGAGCCTGATACTGACCCAGAGGACAGGAACACGATGAGCAAAGGTAAAGCCAGGAAATCTTCTTCTCAGTCTACGTCACCTCATTCAACTCCCAAAAAGACACCGAATCGCAAGAAACAACAAGTTAACTCTTCGACTCCACAGAAGACGCCCTCTACGCGGAAAACACCCAAGAGAGACGCCGCGGCATCCTCCAAGACGTCAAAGTCGGCCAAGTCAACCCCCCAAAAACGAGCTCCAAGAAAGACGCCAAAGTCAACCCCAAACAAAACCAAAACCAAAACCAAAACCACCACATCCAAAGCCACTCCATCCAAGGCTACCCCAACCAAGGCCTCCAGCCAGGCAGCCAAGTCAACCAAGGATTCCCCGGCATCGCAGCCCAAAGAGCCTACCAAAACGGAACGCAGTATTCTACTACCAACCCCCCAGGATACTCCAACCCCGTCCAGCCCGGCTTACAGATCTTCCCGCTCGCCAACGGTGGAAAACGAGGCCGACCCCCAAAGTACGGTCGACCATTAAAGTATGACATGGCATGGCTTGACAATGTCCACATCTCCGGTACGGGGTCTGGCCCACAAGTTCCAGGCTCCGGGCCACAACTTCCAAATTCTGCGAACTTCAATAAGGCAGAAAAGTCTTCTCGAAAGACCTCATCTGGCCCATTTCAGATGCACCCCAACGCAGTTGCTTGTGCCACTTGCGGCCTGCGACATCTTTTGCCTCAATGCCCAGTTTTTACAACTGAGATACAATTACGACTTGCTCTTGATACCTTCCAACACTGGCCAGCGAAAGCCAGAACACCTGCAGCAGAGCAGGTCTTACGAGAGAAGCTACATAGGATAGCTTTGCAACACAGAACATAATGACATTTGCTACCGACCTGGCAGGCGTATGGGTTTGGATTTAGACGGCAAGGATGGGACATTAGCCAGAGGATTGCAAACAAATCCTCTCGCCCGGCTATTTCATTAACGCTTACACAACTTAGCTTAGATGATGCATGCATATAGGCCAATAGACATTGCATTGCTTTCAGTCGCATCAACGCAGTGCGATATTTCTGAGGATCAATCTATGGTTTGACTTGTTCAACAGTGAAGGCACAGCTGTTTGTCACGTGGTGAGGTACAAACCAAGAATGCAGGTAACCGTATGAGTGCAGCGGACCTTATTTCGGTCGAGCAAACGACGATGGCAACGAATCTTTTTTTCGTCCTGGTACAGCGACTGTTTTGATTAAAGGATCTCGCGTCCTAGGCATCAGGCTCTCATGTCTGAGCCTTTGGCATCTTTGTCCGGAATCCGCCTTCGTGCTGCATGCTGCAGAGAACGTCAAAGTCGTCTTTAATCACGTACCTCGGCGACTCCAGAGGTGCTGATCGCGGTCGACGGCATTATAGATAGGGTAACGTATTGGCATCTCCCCGTTTGCACCTTGCCAGGACTAAGACTTTCCACCGTGCCCTAGACTTGTCCTTTTCTCTTCTCCTCATCCTTCTTCTTTTCGTAACTTCTCACTTTCTCTTCTCACACCCAGTATGGACTCGATGTTAATTCACTCCTCTTCCGACAAGTCTTGTTCGCCCCCGGCATCAAGAACCTCGACGCGCGGTACGACACCTGACTTTGACCCGTCAGCATCGATCACGAACGGAATCAGTGGCGTGCGGATTTGCGGCATGGAAACATCCACCTCTCTCCAGGCGAGGGACCACCGATACCCTGGCGAGATGCCTCCTGCCTCCTTCCGTCGTTACCAACCTCAACACCATCACCAACAACAGGCGCCGATGAGGCACATGCTCGCCAACGCCGCCTCCGCGCCACGCAGCATCGACGCCCCGAACTGGCGAATGGGTATGAACATGACGACAGCTACTGCCCAAGTTCACGGTCATTACCACACGCCCAGTCTGACCAGCGGTCCTGAATACATGGCTATGGGAGCCCCTACCGCAGAGCATCAACCTGCTACAGACCAAGGTCAGGGCGTGGGCGTCGACACATCGAGCTTTTACGCCTACTGCCTCGACCGCGGCAACGGCAACTACACCAGACTCGTTCCTGCTGATACTCTCCCACCCTTGGTCGGCATCCCAGCTGTGCAGCACGGTGCTGAGGGTATGCTTGTACTGCCCTCGCCGCGAGGGCTGGATCACCAGAATCCGCCGGGTGGTACCATCCAGCCGGTCGCGTTCAAGGTACGGCATTCCTTCCTCTCGTCATTTTCCAAGCACCAGAGTTTTGGCGCTGAACATCTCAGACCCCTCCACCGTCTCCGGCACCGGTCTCTGATGCTCTTCAGGTAATGATGACCCTCCACTTGTTGCCCTCCTACCGTTTTTTGATGTCGACTGCCTGAGTCTGAGTCACGCTGACGTTTTGTGCTACAGAAGAGAATCGACCACATCGTTGCCTCCTCTCCCGCCCCGCCCAAGAAGCCCAAGATTTACTGCGACAAGTGGGTTCACGAGGGCGTTTGTGCCTTCACGCAGCAAGGATGCAAGTACAAGCACGAAATGCCGCTGGACAAGGCTACTCAACACTCCCTCGGTCTGTTCCATGGCCTGCCGACCTGGTGGAAGAAGCAGCAAGCGGAGCTGCAACGCCAGCAACAACAGCAACAACAGCAGGAAGCAAGCGGCACCGAGACGTTCTACGACGCACGCCAGCCCCAGCAAGGAGCACTTCCGTCACCCATCAGGTCTGAGAAGGACCTCTCAAGTCCAGCGAGAGCATCGCAGTCATGGAGACGAGTCGAAGGTGCAAGGCCGCAGGGTCACATGCGCTCGTCGTCGCCCACAAGACAGAACGAAAGCGGTTACAGAACTACCGCAGGTAAGTTCCCCTCTGCACCGGCTCATGGAGCCAAAATTGACATTCGAGGCAGAGCAGAGGACTGCGTACCCCCAGGGCATGATTTCTCCTGCTTCCCCTTGCGTCTGGGGTCCCATCGGCCCTCCGTCGAAGCGGACGGCCGACCACCCCCACAGGTACCACCAGAGCCTGGGTGACTTCGGAATGCCGAACAACTTTTCTATGCTGAACGATATGGGTGAACGAGATAATGGATCTCGGTACTAAGGTCTTTAAAGACCCGTCTTGGCTGAAATGTGGATTACCTAAATAGGAGAGACAGGGGCAACTGGCAATGAGATATGAGATGACGATAGGATGGGGATCTTCCAAAAAGAAAAACACAGCTTTGTTGACTCGAGAGACTGTATGTATTATAGAACGCATACACCATCAATGGATGTTCGCAATCACCGCCAGACTTTTCTCTGCTCTTCCTATTCCTAGCTGTCGCTCACGAAGGCCGCCAAAATGATTGTTGAACTTTTTACAGCCAGCTAAGGGTCCAGGTCTCCTTACCAGCGCGGAAAGGAACGACCTGAATTCCAGAGCCCTCGAGGACCTGGTTGATGACAGCACCACCGCGAGTAAGGCGGATTCGCTCTGCCTTCTGGTCCTCGAAGCCGCCGTAGAACTTGCGGCCGTAGTGCGCCACGAAGCCCTCGATAGCCTCCAGAGTGATGTCCGCGTCCTTGAGCTCTCCGCGGACGACAGCCTCGTCGAGTGCGGTGAGAAGGTACTGCACGGCATAGGGCTGGGTGAAGACACCTGCGGCGGCCTTGGAGGGACCCGTCTTGGAGGTGATGGGGTGAGGGGCGGAGTCGGTGCCCAGGAAGAACTTGCCGTTGCTGTTGACGACGGCGTTGAGGAGGGCCCTACGGTCGTGGGGAAGCTTGGCGACGGGCTTGCAGAAGTTCATCTATGTACAGTAAGGTCAGTATGATGATGGCGACAGGAACAAGGATTGGGTCGGTCGTACGGCGTCACCAACGACGTCGTCGATGGTAATGAAGAGGTGGTGACTATAATTTTCAGCTTAAAGCCTTGAAGGACTTTTGTGGGAAACTTACACAGTGATCGTTCCCGAGACATTGGGGCCGCTTGAATGTGGTCAGCCTGGCTGAAGAATATACATACAACTAAACTCACCAGGACTTGACGGCCTCGACAGCCTCGGCAGTTGTGCAGTGCTCGAGGACTGTTACAAGAGTCAATATCATTCAGCAGCGTGGGTCCTTTGACTCACTGATCCTGAGCTTCGGGTACTTGTTGTGGAGAACCTTCAACGTAGGGAGGAACTGATATGGCGTCAGTATATCCGTTTCATTAGCACAGAACGACTGGCCTGCTCACCTTGGACTCCGCGTTAAGAGTGGTGATGTCGCTGCCGGCATGGGAGGGACACTCTCCATGAAGGCAAAGAAGCAGGTCAACCTCCTCCATGGCCTTGAAGACCTCATGGAAAGCATCGTAGTCGACGACACCAGCAGAGCTGTTGGTTGTGACGCCAGCAGGGTAACTGAAGGACATCCAGATCAGACCAAACCTCGAAACAGGGCTTGAGTGGATTTTAGTTACCTTTTTACGGCGGCAACTCCAGCCTTCTTGGCTTCTCTGATAACTTCGGGTGTAACGTCGGGGTGAAGGTAGAGAGTCATCAGCAGCTTCACCTCATCGTTTCCCAGAGCCTCCTTGATACGAGAAGAATAGTCCAACGCCATCTTCGTGCTGGTCACGGGAGGAGTAAGGTTGGGCATGATCAAAGCGGAGTTGGCACCACCAGATCGGATAGTAGGAGCAACAAGCTAAATAATCAGCATTTTTATGGATGAGCCTGAGGGGGGCGGCTTCACGCTCACACACCTTCGACATGTTGCCATCACGCACGTGGACGTGGGCGTCGAATGCTGCAGGCAGCTCAATGGTGTCGGGAAGAGGCATCTTGGAGGTGGTCGAGAGAATTTTATGCTGCAGTTTGTTAGTCGCTGGGTATCACAGAGGGGAGGCAACGTGAGCCGCGAGAAGGGCACCGCGGTCGAGACAAAATCACTGACTTGGTGTCTGCTGTCGGCGAGGCAGAATTGCTATCGGTTAACAATTGATGTTTGCTTATTGAACTTGTTGCTCAGGTGGTTTTTTTTTTTTTGGCAACTCTGCACCGTAGTTTTGCGACCGATCTCGGAGTGTACTTCTCACTAGATACGGGCAGATGTAGATAGAGTAGAGACTTCTATCTCGAAATGTTTTTCGTTGGAGTATGGTGGGGGCGGGGTAACCAGGTTGCCCAAGCTTTTATCTCAGCTATGAAGCACTTGACACAGGCTCAACGGTCAATCACTGGACGATGCACTTCTTGAATTTATTTCGTTCCGAGTTCACCGATTTTCAAACTACTGTCCTCATGACTGTAATTTTTATTGTTAGAAGTATTCGATGATCACACATAACACTGCCAAATCTCGGTGTAAGAGGGGTAGTGCCCCGCTGCTCAATTACACTACCTTAGTGTCGACCAGTCTATTCCTTCACCTTGCTTACCGAGTAGCAGCTGATATGGACGGGAGTAACGAAATCAGCACTTTCCAGCTCAATTTTGTGACTTCTTCTAAATGGCCTTTGGGGTTTCTACCTCATTCGAGTTACGTCCAGACCTTGCTTTATGTAAGAAAAGGAACCTGTAGGCAATGGAATGCAGCTAGTAAGGATTGCCAGTTTATCCGAGAAACAAGCGACTGGGGAAGCTTCGGATAAGCTACGAGCACGGACCGTACAAGGCACCCCACCACGGGTCGCCAGCTCTACCGTACCTTCCTTGCGGGAGGACCACTGGGGGTGCCATCAAGCTTCCATACCTTCCAGGCTGCCAAAAGGTACATCAACCTCAATTCGCGATCACTACTCCCCGAATTTCACAAACTACATTGCCTTTCCTGCGAGTCTGTCTCTGTCCCTTCCAAGAGAACAGTCGTCGATAACCTAGCCGACTTCTTCGGCTGCTGTCCCGTTGGTCTCCGCGCAAGCTTGCCGACTTCACTTCGCATCTCGGTCCCGGCAAGGCGCCAACACGACGGCAAGATGGATGCCACCCTCCTCTCCTTTGAACCCGACCAGGGCATGTCAGATGAGGTCTATGATAGCGCGCTCAAGAACCACATCGCACAAATCTCGAGGCTTTTCAAGGACCTGGGAAACGAAGTCGTGGCCAATGCCCCTCAGCTCCTAGAGGTCCGTTGGCGCTTGCTACTGTCGTCGTTTGACGTTTGCTGACCCATGTCACAGATCGTGAACCCCGCCACGCACTCGGTTGCCTTCCTTGCGATTCTCAACACATTGAAGCGCCTCGACGATACCGGTCGTTCCATACCTGCCGACGCCTTCCGAGAATACACCCTCAAGTTCCTGCTGTCCTTCGATCCGAGACAAATACGCTACGTTGGTGATGCCTTTTCCGATCTGGTCAAGGATGTCGTGGATTGCAAGTTCTACCCGGTATGACGAATTTGCTTGCCATATGCTTTTTGCATGGCTAATTGCTGCTTTCCTAGGCCCGCCAAGCTATCGAAATTGCCGCGATCGTGCTGAGAAGACTCGACCCCGATTGCGCGGTGCTCACGAGCCACCATGTTGCAGTGGTCAAGATGGCCTACGAGACTGATAACATTGACCAAGTGCTTCCCTTGGTCGAGAAGCCATGGGTTTTCCTCCCCGGAATGAAAGACCAAAGCCAGCCAGCCTACCTCTGCGATGTGACAGCTTCCCCCGCCTCGTACATCAACACAAGCACACACCTCAGCCAGAAACTCACCCGGGAGGAGGTCATGCAACACGAATGGGTCACCGCTCAGATATTCACCGCCAAGCTGAGGTGGTCAGATGCGCACAAGGCATACCAGAGAATCATCAGTTGGCCAACAAGGGACGGAGCTACGAGCAAAATCATGACCGACGCCCACAAGCGATGGATTCTTACGGGCCTCCTGACACTCGGTCAAACCCCCACTCCTCCGAGCTTCATCGCACCCGCTGCCACCAAGAACTATGCCTCACTCTCGAAGCTGTACACCGATATTGGCTCGCTATTTTCCACTGTCAACGCCGAGGAGCTCAAAAGCGCGGTCGAGGCAGGTACACCAACCTGGGTCGATGACCAGACTACGACACTGCTGAAGGAAGTTGTGAAGGCGTACCAAAAGTGGCAGATTCTTGGCCTTGCAGACGTCTACCAGAAAATTGGCGTCTCAGAGATTCGCGAGAAAACTCTCAGTGCAGAGACAGCGAAGAGTTTGGAGACAGACGTCGAGACAGAGGCGCTTCTCCAAGATATGATCAGCAGTGGAATGCTTGTGGGCGCGCTGGAGACCAGCCCTGACGGCGCGAAGTGCCTTACGTTTCTCCCACGCGATCAAGAGATCGAGCACACCGAGTATAAGAGGAAGATCACGGACGATGCTCGCATTGAGACGCTCAACAAATGGGCTAAGGCAAGCGACGCCCGGCTCATGTTTTCGAAGGACTACGCTAGGCACATTGACCGCGAGGCTAAGCGTTCACAAAAGGATTCGTCCAGCCAGCATGTCGAGATGTTCGAGACATCTATCGAGGACGAGGATCTCATGACTGGCATTCAACCGACTCGCTAGAAGCCACCCTATTTGATGCCGGGGTCCAGATATGATGATACGCGAGCCTTATGAAGTAATGAAGGCACGAGACGGGATCATGGTGACAAAAGACTACAGGAGTGCGGTTGGAGAAGGCACGGTATTTGTTGTCATTGATCCGAGGAGCTTCCACGTGAGGTGGTGGGCATTAGGCCGGCGTTACGAGAGCAGGTTTATTGGGAATTGCTTTGTAGCCCACAAGTGGCATTTTCTCCGCGACTTGCATCAAGGCGGGCTCGGGTTCCATAACTCGAGGACTAGAGGGAACGTAGCAAAATGGTCATCTCGTCTGCCATTAAGTTTTTGTTCATTGTGCGAAACATTTACGTTGACAATTGTGTGACCACTGGTCCTTGCCTCGTAGCTCATGAGATTCTAGTCATCCACCCCTATCTGCTCCTTTCTGCCACCATTTTCTATAGCTTGGCAAACCGCGCCAAATCTCTTTCCGTAACGTACATCAGCGCCGTCGAATCCTATGAGCTGATGCCAAACTGCTTGATGAGGTCGGCGAGCTTAGCACCCTCAGACTTGAAATCGATTTGGGTGGCACTCATGACCTGGTAGCGAACTCTGCGACGTTTGTTAGCATTGTGCTGGACCACACTGAACAGCGGATGTCACATACCTCTGAGACTCTCCAAAAGTATCCATCTTGGCGCGGCAACGGAAGTTGAGCTTGCGGCAGTTGGCTTCCTCGAACGCCTGAGCCAACTTTGTCTCATCGTCCTCGCGCAGGGCCATGAGATCGTCGGCAGACATACCCATGACGATCCGGCCAACATCGTCGAAGCAGCTCAGCCACAGTTGGTTGGTATGGTCGCAGACGTTGACAGACATGATGTAGCGGTACTCGGGCCTCGGGTGAGAGATGTCACACTTCTCGCAGCGCCAAGTACCGTCGCCCATATCAGTGACCTTCTTGCTGCAGCCTTCGGACATGCATGCAGGGTAGGCGAAGTTGTCCTGCTTGATGTACACGATGGTAGCCTTGAGGTTGAAGTAGTCTTGCTGCTCCATGCCAAGATTCTCCTCCTTGACCTGCACAATAGACTTGTCCTGGTCCTTGCGGCCAGTCGCATTGCCCATGCTTGCCATGCTGTTGTGGGTGTTGAAGGCATCATTGCGGCCAGACGAGTCGTACCATCCCTTCAGACGGTGGGCTTCCGTAATATCGGGGTCAATTGACATGGTACCGGAGGAAAGCAAGCTCAGACTTCGGCCACCAAAGTCGGAGACCTTGACGCCCTTGAAGGCCACGACGGATTCTGGCTTGACATCGAAGCCCGTAGCGCTCTTGCCCCAGATGGTGACCCGGACGGAGTAGTTGGTGTCGTCGACGAGGGTCAGCTCTCGCTTCTCGTAGGGCTTACCAGTCGACTTGGAAACAATTTGTGATACTTCAGCAACGTCCTTCAGCACACCAATGACGTCAACAGTTGCATCCTTCTCAACCTCCTGCAGTTCTTGAATATTGCAGAAGTTGAACCGCACCTGCGGCACATTGCTCTGGTCCTCGGCCTTCTCAATGAGTGTATCACGCTCAAAGGTGAGTTCGTAGTCGTTGGGGAGGTTCGTGAACTGCTTCTTGGCAAGCTGGACCTTGCACGGGTTGGAGATGTAGTAGACGCTTCCCTCCTGGAGCAAGTCGTAGTATTGGTCGACCTGCTCGTTGAAGCCAGTGGCCTTGATCTCGCCGCTCTCGTCAAGCAAGTTCACACTGAAAAGCTTGCCCTCTCCGCTAGGCTTGTGCCATGTTCTAATATCCGACTTTTGGGTGACACGAGCCTTGATGGTCCATTTGTGGGCATAGGGAGAGAGGGCTTCGATAGGGTAGATGTTGTTGCTTCCGTGTTGGCCACTGGCTCCTCCGGCAGTTCGTGTTGGTATCGACTGTTGGGGCTTGGGCTTTGTCTCTTCCTGCTTGACTCCATAGAAGTTCTGGCCGCCGATTGTGGTGTTGGCGGCTGGTGGGGCCTTGGCCTCGAAGGCTTGGGGCTCGCCAATCTTGTCTGGTGTTCCAAGGTTCTCGATCACCTCGAGGCCCAAGATGATGAGGATGCTGAGGGGGGGTTAACGCCATCCTTTACAGCAAGAAAGACCAAGAATACATACTTCTTCCCCTTGACAGCGTTTGCCTGGTATTGGGTGATGCGCACGATGCAGTTTCTCACCAGCTTACCGTCATGGACGACGTGGTTCACTTGGGTGGCCAGCATGCACTGGACGTAGTTGTTCACATCGCTCAAGACAATGCGATATCTCTCGGCACCGCCGCCTGCTTGTGCGGCCAAAGGTTTGATCTGCAGGCACTGGAGGACAGGAACGGGGAATCTGGAAGCGGCATTGTCACCATCGCTGAAGATGGCACTGTGAAAGTTCTGTCAGTACCACAGGGGCAGAAAGGACGGGGGGAAATAGAGGAAAAACACGTACTCCAAGGCACCCTTCGTAATTTTGGATTCGGCTTCCATCGTGAAGTCAGTCGAAGCGTATATGTTGGTCGTGAACGATTCGATCGGCTAAAGATTGTGTTGGGTTGTGAGGGATGTGCAGCAAGTTCTTCGCGAGATGCGGGAGACAAGGACGCGTCCGAACGCGTCCTGTTTAATGACTACACGTCCCCCGGTGCGATGGCGGGGTTCGTTTTCTGCCTAGCTACCGACCTTAGGTAAGCTGGTCCCTGCACCATCTCACATGCCGGGATGGGGCCAGTGGTCAAACACGTCGGGTACCTTACCTCAGCAAGCGCCAGGCGCAGCGGGGGCATCAGTGTTCGCGGGGCAGCTCTAGGTACCAGCATCAAGCTGAGACGTCATCCCTGGAGGAGTACCTCACGGAGCTACCTGTACACGTACGCTGTAATGTACTAACTTACCGCTCTGAAGGGCTGTGCAAAGGGAGACGTGACCGACAACTCGCTTGTATGCCAATGTTTGTCGCAACCACCTAATTAGCCCTACCTTCATCTCAACCAGCCGTTCGCTTCAACTCCAAACGCAGCTCTTCTCTTGTAGCTCCCCACCTTTATCGTGATACCTAGGAACCACACTTGCCTCGACACCCCAGCGTACATCATGACCCAAGTCGACGTAGCGACGAAAGCTCCCGAGAGCGATGCCGCCGAGACGGTGTCCGAGAGTGTCACTGAGCCCACGACAGAGGCAACCTCTGCTGCCGACACCCCAGCTCAGTCTACTAGCCCGACTACCACAACTGCTGGAGCTGGAGAGCACAGCGAGCACTGCGTGACGGACCGCCCGACTCGTGAGTGCGCCGACAAAGCATCTGACCGTCATGCGCCTTACTGATATTCCGCAGCTGCTGGCCAGTCTTCGAGTGGAGAGATCATCAAGATCAACGGTGTTGATGTGAGTAGCTCCCTGCGTCGCAAACATTGTCGGTATGCGCTCCATCGATCCCAAGCTGACTTTCTGCAGGTCTACGTCTCCAAGCCCGCCGACTATCCTCATGCGCCCTCTAGACTCCTCCTCCTCCTGACCGGCGGCACGGGCCTCAAGTCGACGAACAACCAGATCCAGGCAGACAAGTTCGCGAGCGAGGGCTTCGTGGTGGTCATGCCTGACTTGTTCAATGGTGATGCCGCGCCCAACTCGTCAAGATTTGACGACACCGAGGACACTGGCTCGTTCCTCGACACTTTCAAGCTCAAAATCGTCGAAACGGCAAAGAGCTTCCAGATTGATATGTGGCTCGCGCGCCAGACGGAGGAGAAGGTCCTGCCCATCCTCTACAAGGTGGTTGACGGTTGCAAGGAGAAGTTCAGCGATGCGGTCAAGAACGGTGACGGCGTCTATGCTGTCGGCTACTGCATTGGTGGACGATACATTCTGCACCTCGGATCCGACAGAAGTGTGCCAACAGGTGGCCAGGGCCCGGCGGCTGACGCTGAGGCTGGGGAGGTCAAGAAGGGGCCCTTCATCAAGGTCGGCGCCATTGCACACGGAGCATCCGTCATCCCAGACGATTTCAACGGCATCAAAGTACCGATATCTTTGGTTTGTGTCGAGAACGATCCTCTTTTCCCTGAGGAGGTTCGCACCCACGGCGAGGATGTTATGTCCAAGGCAAATTTGGAACACGAGGTCCAAGTCTACCCCGGCGTACCTCACGGTAAGACACCATTTCTGATTCTCTTTGATAAAACACAGACTGATGGTTATGTAGGCTTTGCTGTTGTCGGCGAATACCAGGATGCGTCGATCCAGGAAGCCCAGACCACCGCGTATGAGCAGATGCTCAAGTGGATCAAGGAGCATTAAGGAGTTGATGAGGAATGCTTGTGTTTGATTGCTTGAGCCCATGATTCTTTTATGATAGTCCAGGTCGCAACATATGATGTACACGGTTCTTCGGTGAGCCTTTTCCCGATAGCTCCAGGGGTATTCCGTATTCAATACTACATGACTTCCGATTCCCAACTTCCCCAGCCAGTAACGCCAAATATTTCAGTTTCATATGATACAACTTGTTTCAAAAATCTCGACGCCTTATTTACACCTTGAAATCTGTCTCGCTCGCAAAACTTGAGGTAGCATGACTTGTGTTTGGCGTCGTCGCGCTGCTGCATGCGCTCTTGTCGGCCAATGCCGTCGTGGCACTGGGTGAGTTGACTGCAACTCGCAACTTGAGCGACCGATCCTGGAGCACTCTGTGAGATCTGCGACGTGACGAGTCGCCTGTTCCAGATCTGCCTGTCAGGTTGGTGGTGACGTCTCTGAACTGGCGAGTGCCCTCTCGCAAGAGCTGTCGTGCGTTGGGCATGCAGGAGACGACTACTCCAGTACATAGCTCGATACAGGACCAGATGATAGTTCCGCGCGCATCAGCAGTGGCGTTGGATGACGTCGCGAAGTACACCAAGCTCTTGACGCGGATGATGCTGACGACAGTGAGACTGGACTCATGTTAGCTTTCAACCTTCTCCCTTGGCCTTTGCAGCACGAGGGCTACTCACAAGATACCGACGCAGAACATTGCCATGATGCCAAGCTTCTTCCTCAATTTGAGGTTCAGCTTGTACAGCTGTGTCAGGGGCAGCACGAGCATCCACACGTCAAGCGCAATGTTCATGCCGCCGTGGGCCAGGCCCAGTTTGTTGAGATCGAGGACGACACCGCGGGGATCCTTATCGCGCCAGCCCTCCCAGATGAGCCACGTAGGCTGTCTCTGGACGAAGCTGAGGACGATGAAGATGAAGCCGACGAAGAGATCGTAGGCCAGTGTCACCCACACAGCCCTCCTGAACCACTTGTCTGGGAAGATTCTAAGGAAAAAGTAGAGAATGGAGGCTTTGATGATTGCCAGAATGAAAATGTAGTGAGTTTGTACGGCCAGAAGAAGCTGTCGAATGTTAGGGATGATGCTTAGCAGGTCTCGATGACCAATAAGGTACTGACCCTCAGAAAAGAAGTGATTTGGTTTTCATTGAGGGCCCAAATGTCGAGACCAAGTCCCTGGGGGATCACTGGAGTCACCAGTTAGTTTTGACTCTAGTTCAAGTTGTGCTCTGATTGCCTACTGTATTGAATCAAGACTATGAATGGGATCAAGAATGCCTGAGAGGGGTTCATGTCAGTGAAAGTCGTCTGAAGTTGGAGATATGATCGTACATATGCGATGACCATCAGACTATCATCGAATCCCCATGAAGAGAATCGAAGGACCTTGACGGCAAGCCGGCATGCGAAGAAGACGGTCGCGACCCCGAACATGGCGAGACTGGTCACCTTCGCCTCGTTGCGATGGTCTGCCTCGGGCAGGCCACATAGTGTCCTCGAGATATTGAGGAAAGCTGCGACAGTGTTAGGCACCCCTCGCGAACTCTTCGAAACAATACCCCAGCGTCCAATCTACTTACACAGCGACTCTATGACAGTGCATGCTGGCTGTACACACCCGCTGACAGCGGTGTTGAAGCCTTCATCAACACACAGCTGGGCCTGTGTCTTGTTGGCGAACTGTGGTTGGGCCAGCGCCTGGCCAAAGCATTTGAGCTGGAGGTCGCCAGTATGTTAGAATCAGATCAGTGCACCGCGGTCAAAGCAGAGTTTCTGCCTTCACTTCCCGATATACGTCCAAAAGCAAACATGAGATGAGGTGGGAATACTAACGGCGCATGGTGGAGCATCAGCCAGGGACTGGGCGACCGTGAGCCTCAACAGGCACGACACTCCCAAGAGGACGAGAAGCCGCAGAGTCAGCATCATGGGACTTTTCTGACACAGAGACAATGGGAAAGACAGGACGAGAGAGTCAGACCCGGTGGGAGGACGGACCAGGTGCAGCTTTTGTCTTCTACTCAGTTTATGACGGAGACGATTGCACCAACAGCACAGGGAAAACAACAAAAACGCCGCCAGGCGCTACTTCCCTCTCCCCTCTTCATCCTCTTCTTTGGATCCGCAAATGACGAGCGCGGGCGACGGTACCGACACAAAGATGGGCGCGAATGGTCCTATAGCGCCAGGGCCTAGGGCTCGATAGGTCGTTAGCGGCGTCGACCGTACCTTTATCCGTTGCCAGTCCGGCTCGAAGGCCAAGCACGTCGCAATCCAGGGACTGGACGGACCACTCAACGGGGAATTCCCAAAGGACTAGAGGACCTTCCCAGAGAAAGAAAATAGGGGGGGCCTCGCCACGTCTTGGAATGTCTCACATCCCGCCATATGCACCCCGCAACCAGTCAGAACACGCTGAGACTTGGACCAGACAGGGCCAGACGAAGATCCACGAAAGGCGCGAGGTTTTCGGGGTGTTATTACGATGCGAATGCCACAGAATTGGGGAAAGCAGCAAGCTAAGCGAGAAGCTCGCCAGCGCCGCAAGCGTCAAGCCTCAAAAACTCTAAAGGAGGGGATTCTCTGCCATCCAGGCCACAGAATGCTCGAGCGTCCCGGGGATGGGTTTTACCGGTGATAAGACACCGAGGTGGAAGGTGGACATTCCTCGAAGAGGCAAGGTGCTGTCAGTGTCAACCTGCTCGTCTGCGTTCTGTGAGATGACCTGTGGCAGCCACACGAGGCGAAATCGAATGACGAGTGCCTTTGTTCACATTGGTGGTCGCCCAGGGGAACTCGGAAACCGCTGAGAAGACCGTCTCGTTCAGCTTCGTACCGTTGGGTGGCGACGCCAGCCAAGCTGATGGGTGACAGCGGCCGCCAGAGCTGGCCAAAGGGCCTCGGTCGTTATCCCATCGGGTCCGCCCCTCGCGAATGGCGGGGGGAGGATCCAACTATCACCGACGATGCATCAGCTCGAGAAGATGTGACAAGCTTGGCGTCTGTTTGACACTCTACGGAGGCTCAGTGGCTTCTTCGGCACTTAAGAGATGGTACAGATAATCTTCCCCGAGTTCTTGTTCGCCTCCAGCAACGCATGGGCCTGCTGGATCTCCTCCCAGGGGAGCACGGTGTCGACGACGACCTTCAGCGCGCCCGTCTTGAAATGCGGAATGTACTCCTCCAACCGGTCCCTCAGCTTGCCCTGGTACTCGACATCCCGGCTGCGCAAGGTGCTGCCCTCGATCCTGATGCGCTTGTACAGCAAAGGCCCGATGTTAGCGTTCTCGATCTGCGGACCGCCGAGCAGGCCTAGCAGCACGATGTGCGCGTCCCGCGCCGCGACGTCGAGGTTCTTTTGGAAGTAGGTGCCGCCGACAAAGTCCACGATGAGGTCCACGCCCTTGCCGCCGGTCGCTTCCTTGATCTTCTCGGCCCAGTCCTCCTCCTTGTAGTTGAAAGCCGCCGTGGCGCCAATGTTGTTGACCACGAAGTCGCACTTCTCTTTCGAGCCGGCCGTTGCATAGACGGCGGAGGCACCCGCGTCCTTGGAGAGCTGGATGCCAGCGATGGACACGCCAGAGGCACCGGCGTGCCAGAGGACAGACTTGCCCTTTGAGAATTCGCCAACGAGGATGAGGGCTTGTGTCGCCGTTATCCAGGTCTACCGTAGTGTTAGTGAAGAAAAAGACCGCGCCGTTGTGATGCCGTTGAAAGGGGGTGGAAAAGAAGTGGGGTTCTTCGGCAGTTGTGCTCCTTCAAAACTCACCTCCGGGATACCAGCGGCCTGCTCCCAGGAGAGGAAGTCAGGCTTGTGCAGCAACATCTTGCTGTTGACGGCGATGTACTCGGCATATGCGCCGCCGTACGCAAGGCCGAAAACTTCGTCGCCAGTCTTGAAACTGCCGTGCTCGCCATCTCCAAAGGACTCAATCGTGCCGCTGAACTCGACGCCGAGGGTCTTGGGCGCCTGGGGCGGGAGCGGGTAGTTGCCCATGCGTTGGATCTGGTCCATGCGGTTGATGCCGAAAGCCTTGATCTTCACGAGAGCCTCGCCATTGCCCGGTGTCGGCTTCGGGGTGTCGGCGTTGATGAAAAGGTTCTCCTTCGGACCCTTGCCGTCCTTGATGTCTGTGAATCTGTGAGCCGGCGAAGTGGGACTATGGCCGCAGGACCGCTTACCGACAGCTCTCATTTTTGAAGCCATTTTCACGTCAATTCACTCCCACAACAAGTTAACTCGAGGAACTGGTAGGGGGATTTTAGATTCCAAAAGGGGTGTTTTATGAATTTGCCGCGCTTTGGGGCTGTCTACCGATGGAGCTGGAGTGACGCCGAATTCCGGTGCCCCTCACTCCGAGTGCTGAATGACGTTCCGCGGTTCCGTCCTGTTCCACTTACTAATACACACAGTCGGAGCGCCGCCAAATGTGGTCGTGGAGCTCGCGCGGCGATCAAGACCGACATTCCCGGCCCGTCTCCGCCCGTAGGCGGGCGGACCCTCCGACCTAAAACAACCGTGGTTGATCGCCATCCAGCCCTATCTGAGGTGCTCAGCCAGGGTTCGATATCGCAAGCACCCACACTTGACACAATCTGGACCACATCCGACAAGTTACCGGGGTAGGAACTGGTCTAAGGTAGATTCGTTCTCGCAACGGTCGTGCTGGCTGGGCCTTCTGGTTGGTCATTGATGCTCATCTCGCCAATCGTAGTTTATTAGGAGAATTTGCAGATATTGGGGATGCTTTTCGATCGGTGGGTCTTTGATTGGGAACAGGCTGCATCGCATCGGCGCTCGCGTCGACGCCAGCTACTTTCTGCTCAGGATCATGGCTGGTATGAATCCTTGTCTAGATGTTAGTATTCCTTCTTGGAGATTCTCTGAGGAGACGTCGTCGTAGCTCAATAACATGGCTGGTTCGAAGCCAACAAAAGATAAATTTTCCAGGTGCGAGCACAAGGACAGACTGTAGCACTTGGTTCGGACAATGGCCCTTGAGGATTTCTGTACAAAGCAGATGAGCCTAGAGAGCCTTCAGAACTTTCCGGGCCAGGCCAAATCGTTGGCTCGGAGTAGGCAAGTGGTCCCATTCCCAGCTGTTACGCGGTAAATTCGTTGAGCAACGCTTTCTTCTCCTTGAGACTGGCCGGCCTGTGGTGGGTGGCGGACTTGGTTCGAAGAGTGATCTTGTCAGACTGCACTCACCAGGAAAGGACCGCATTTGCTTGCTAAACGATCAACTCGATAACATTGTTAACGATGATCTCGTAATGGATATATTTTCTCAGGTGGTCCTGATTGGTCCCTAGCGTTATCCTCAGACTTCCATTTGAATTTCATCAACCGATAGAGACTAACTCATACTTCCCACAGACTCCTGGTGTTTGTCGGCCGGGTTGATGGTCTCCTCACAGTTGACAACAACCGCCGCACTCCCAGAAGGCGATGTGATGAGAACAGTAGAGTGACTAGCCCACACAAGAAAACTGACCCGTGTTTCACCTGGAGTTGACACAGACGTGATGTGCGGCCGGCTCAGGCAGCCGAAGACTGTCGATTCTACCCCGGAATATCCTCTTCCAAGCGGAGAATCTGCAACTTGGGCTGAAAGAGGAGGAACTCTGAGCCTATCAAAAGATGGTGACAGGACAATGATCCATGGGATAGGCGGCTGTCAATTTCGGCAGGCCGGAGAGTGCAGCATCTTCTCGGAAATGTGACAACCAGTGGGGCCAATCGGAAGGATACGAGGTGAATTGAGAGAAAAACGAAGGCCGGAAATATTGAATTGAAGGCGCCAAAACATCCACAAGGAGAAAACGGATGACGCGACATGGACTTGGGGCGCCTTTATGCCTGGTCGGCGAGGTTATCTCGGACCATTGCCTTCCTTAAAGCCCAAAAGCAGGAAGAAGAAGATGCTGCAGGTACGATGCCATCCGCTTCCTGTGCCACGTACCACATGTGAGCTGACAGAGTGGAAGGAAGAGGGGGAGGAGCAGGAGCAGGAAGAAGGAAGAGGGGTGGAATGATGAGGATCGGTCAATAGTTCATCTGAGTCGTCCAAGGTCTGTGTATTGTGGAAATTAGATGATGTGGAAGGCCAGCCCATATTTGCGGCACAGACCACCACCATCACCACCGGGCACCATCTGTAGGCCGCCTGGCCGCCTGGGGCGAGCGACCCGCGGCGGGAAGCTGGACCGGCGTCGGTGCTTGCGTGTTCTCTGGGTTCTCACCAGTCATGCTTTGCAGGCTGCTCGCCCAAACTTGTCGATGGCTTCATGTCCAGTCCAAGCCATGCCGACGGCCAGGCGCGGAGCGGCCGTTCCTAAGCCCTCGGTGGCTCTCAAGATACAACAGAGGCGGACAATCAGGATCGCTCCCATCTGGGCCGCCCAGCCCGGTCCAACCCAACAGAACCATCACCAATGGTCGGCGCCTTGGTGTGATATTTCTCGCCATTCGTCCGGCTCTTGGCTACGAAGACGCTGCAGGATGCCTTTGGAAAGATGTTGTCAACGGATGGGATCCTGGAAAAAGCTTTCCGGGTCACGGCGCCTACAGAAAACGCGCGTGGCATGATAAGAGGAGGGTGGCCAAGCCCGCAGAGAAGCCGCCATCACCGTTGAGTGTGCCTCAATCGGGTTCCCGTCCAGCCCGAATAATCTGCAATATACGCACTGCCTCAACTTCGATGATGTCGCTGGCCGCATTTGGGGTCAGTGAATCGGTGCCCGCGGTTTTCATCTCTGCAACGTGCCACTGGATCTTGATATCGGCTCTGACGAATACGGCTGATCGTCTTGATTTCCTCCGAGTGATAACCATATTCTGGTCTCCGCCTTTGTCCCCGCCAAAAGCAAGGACATCAATACTGTTGGCTGTCGAAACCAGAACAGTGACAGTCAGAGCCCGGCTGGCTTGCTTCAACTCATCTTCGATGGCAAGGAAAGGGTCCTGGGGATCCGGGGGATCGTTGGGCTGGCCCCCTGTGCTGATGAGACTCTGACATGCGCGGTAAAAGGCCCTCATGCGGGAGGCCCTGGTCGTCTTGCGGGGGACGAGCTGCCCTCGGCTTCCCTATTGCCCGAGGGGGAGACGTGATGACAGCCGTCCAATGTTTTCTCAATTCTTTGCAATGCGAGTGTGCAGTTCGTCCAATGTTTTGGTCTAAGCGCTGGGTGGTCAGACGAAACAGGGCCTAATCACCGGACTTTCGTCTGAATTCGGACTCGTCCGGGATTCCACCCAGTGCTTGGTCTCTTCCATGGAAGTTCTGGGCTTGCCGTGGTTGTCTTGGGTCAATGACAATGGAAGTCATTGTCAACAGACTGCCAGATCCTTCTGAGGCATGCAGATATGACGGTCGGAAACGCCAGAGACGGTATCAATTTTAGGGAGGAGGATGACGCCTCTCTACCTGCCAGCCAACGACACTGGCTACAACGGGCATGATTGCTTGATAGGGAATGCTGGATCATTGTGGGATATCGGGAAATTGAGAAGACAGAAGGCACTGGCCCTACGGATACTACCTTAAGGTACCAGCAAGTCCAGGGTGAAGGACAGGTCGGGTTCAGGCCCTTGACCCTGACTCGACTGCGGCATATTTTTCCGGCTGGGTGGCAGGTGAGGTCGGGTGAGTGCTAACAGTCAGGTACCCGGTGAACCCGACTCGCCGTCTCCGCTAACCTACCTCCTTAACCATGCATTGCTATCCGTAGGTATTCGTAGAGAACACCAACAAGACGGCAGCCCTACCTGCGAACCTGAACACAGCATTGTTCAGGACAATAGTCCCATCAACGGTTTCACGCCATGCAAACGCACAAAGCTCGTGGCGCCTGTGGCTGGCCATTGTCGCCATGCCGTGGCCAACAAGCATGCGAGCCTGCCTACCGGTATCGCTAGGACTCGCGGCAGTCTCAAGTCTTTTCCACATGAGGTCGGGTTCGGCCAGCCGTGGCTTCCGATAAGGCCGTTTTCCAGCCGCCACGCGATGTCTTGCTTCCGGAGACTCATTGTGGCTGCGCCTGGTCTCGGTCTCGTTATTTTTGGTCGATTTAGCCAGGCCCGCGGCCCCGAAAGTGTGCACAGCTAGCCCAGCCGATCTCGCCTGAAGCACTGGAATGTTTATCGACGGCAGCGACGGACGGTACCTGCATTAGTGCAATGTCTGGTACCTGATTCGCGCACTTGGGTGCCGTTCATGACGCAGTCACAGTCAGCCGTCAGCAGCGGCTGCAGCATGCACCAGGTCAGAAATGCAGCTGGAATCACAGACTGGTGGATGGCAATACCAACCATCAGTGTGTCGGGCGCGTCCAGGCATCGTGAGCCACGAATAGCACGACAAGGGAGACTGCAGCGCATTCTGCAGTCAAATAAAAGATACGAATACCTAGGACGGTCGACAGGAGCGGTCTGGAATCTCGGATCACGGCTGCACGTCAAGCAAATCACCCCCGCCGTCAAACAGGCATGTCCGCCCAGGAACAGTTGGACAGTGACAACAAAGCCCAGCATGTGAGGACGAGCATTGGCATTGCGTACGACTATTGGCAGGCAGTCTTGGTGCTGGTTGATGATCGACCCCACCGAAATTAACCAAGCTTACCTTGCCCTCTCTGCTTCCTCGAGCGGTTTTGAATCGACTCATCTCGCTCGACCGACCTCCTTGCAGACTCGGGTTGGTTCAATGGCTCACCGGCTGGGCTGGACTGAAAACGAACTGATTTCAAGTACTCAGGTGTGTTTCTGAGTTGCCTTGTTGCGTATGTCAAGCAGCAAACGAAGACAGCGAACCATCGGGCAAAGCAAGCGCTTGAGCCACCTTCCCGCACTGTCTGCCCAGTCTACTGCATGGTTTTTGCTGCCGTGCTATCTCACTCATTCTGACTCTTAAGTGGTCAGTCATGTCCAGGTGGAGTAAATGGGCAAATGATTCCCAGTCTTCGACTCTCTCTCACTCTGTCTTCCACTCCCCACAAGGTCTCTCCCCTTTCAATGCATATCCTACACCCACTCGTGCACCCCTGATCTGTCCCGTACCCACCCAAAATTGGGGTACGTACCGCTCTTCTAGGCCGGCCTCCCATGTTTAGCCGACTTCTCTTTTGTCTGCGCAACCACACCACCCAAATCACTTCCACTCCCGTTTTCCGCTCGGTAAAGCCAAGGGGCGCCAATGAGTCTAGTCTTGTCGTCCCAAGCCAGTCAAGCCAATTCCCCGTTGCCAAAGCCACAAACCAAGAAACACCACGAGAGAGACGGCAGAGAAACGAGGTCCACCCCCTTTCTCAACCGTCGTCCACCTTCATCCACAACCACCACTGTACAGCCTTCCTTTCGTGTTCACTCCCCAGTCCCAGAAGCTCGCTCAGATTGCTCGCTCCTGATTTGTCCAAAATGAAATAAGCTGGTCAGTCCAAGGGAAAAGACAACAGGAAAACCGGGCCCCCTGGCAAGCCTATCTTAGCAGGGGACCAGGGGCCAGACGGCGTGTGCCCTCCTCGCACCTCCCGGTCCAGCTCGCTCCTCTTCTCATCTCCAGAAGCAGGAGATCCAAAGTGAGATGCTCCACTCCCGTCATGGCCGGGCAGAGGCACCGCTGAACTATTCGTACGGCGAACCGTCCGTTACCCTGCCGCAAGGCGAGGTAGCACACGCCTACCTTAGTGTACACGCCTGGTGCTGGCAGCGGTTCATCCACACTTCACACTAAGGACTAAGGTAGTCCACCACCTCCCCCAACCCAGTCCCAGTCCCCATGTTGTGTTGCGTCCATATCTGTATATAAGTCCATTTCCTCCAGACCATCCTGACTGATGTTCTCTTTCCCTCCTCACCCACACTCACTTACCAATACCGACCCAGACTTTTTAGTCGCTTTCATTCGTTAACCAACGCCCTAATCCTCAACCACTCCGCAACTACAACTCTTCGAGTTTTAATTCCAACCAACCCTCCCCCAAACCGTCAAAATGAAGTTCTCCGCTGCTGTCCTTGCCTTCGCCGCCGGCGCCATGGCCAACAAGAACATCACCTACGTCACCGAGGTCGTCTCTGCCTACACCACCTACTGCCCGGCTGCCACTGTCATCACCCACGGTGACAAGACCTACACCGTCACCTCGGTACGTTCACGATTCTGAAGGAGGATGGGCCGGGCTTCAACGGGAGTTTCCTGAGAGACGCGGGGATGATCAGCAAGAGCATGCTCAGCGCCGATCACCGCGAATCTCTGCGATCTCTCCCAGGGCCTCGCTCAGCCTCATCTTTAACATGCGCAACAACATTCAGCTAACATACCTCCACAGGCCACCACCCTGACCATCACTGACTGCCCCTGCACTGTCACCAAGCCGGTCATCACCTCCTCCATCGTCAAGTGCGAGACCTGCACCGCTCCCACCAAGAACGCCACCATCCCCATCGCCACCCCCGCCGTCTCCAAGACCGCCCCTGCCACCGGCGCCATCACCCCCACCAAGCCCGTCTCCGTCCCTACCGCCGGTGCTGGCAAGGCCGCTGCCCTCTCCGGTGCCGGTCTGGCCGGTGTCCTCGGTCTCGCTGCCTTCGTCCTCTAAATCAACCACGGTCACGCCTCGCCATCCACGTCTCCCCCTACGCAAGTACGATAATATCCTAATTCGTGGGAGCCTACGACATCTAATGACTGGAGAGCGGTTGTGAACCTTCCATCAGCTTGGATGGTTGTGTTTGTTTTCTAAGGGACGAAAGGGAGAGGAGTTTCGGGAACAGAGAGAACTTTGGGGAGTCAAAAGAGGAGCGAGAAGGAACGTAACTCTACGCGACCACGGAAAATACCCGGTACATTTATCACGGCAGCTACGACTTGCGCGCTTGGAAAGACTACTTTTTTCTCTGGCCAGGCTTGGTCGTAGCAGTCCTGTCAATACTGCCAACTTCTTGTACTTGCTTACCACCAACACAAACGGTTTTGTCTCGGGTTGTTTGAGGAGGCCCCGTTTTCCACACAAATCAACGCGCCCACTGAGGATTATCACCAAATGTGTGCGGTCTATACCACCAAAAAGGCTTTTTTCGGGAGGCTTAATGGGAATATAATGCGATTCACGATAGGTCATCTGTTGTCCACTGTCTTCCCTTTCGCAGCAGATTGTCTGTTGACAAAGTCTAAATCTACTATATTCTTCTCTCGAAGCGCTTCCCCACCATGTTCGCCAGCCCTCCGCCAACGTTCATATCTCCATTCGTGTACAAATTTTGATCGCGTCAATATCTTGTATTGAGACGGCGAGCATGGAAAACCCCGAGTTCTCTTCAGCAGAAAATGGGTGGATGTTTTATGGTCTCTTGTCAATTCTCACAGTGTCTCTGAGTGCGCCCAATAGAACATTGCTGAGAGACCAGTTTTGGTCCACCACGTACAATCTTTTCCTACCTGCAGGTGAACCACGGGCATCCCACGATTGCCAACGACCCTTCCCGAGTTGACAGCATTCCAGAATGCCGCAATCAGATTGCGGAATTTCTATACTTGGATCATGTGGAGTTGATCTGACTCTTCGTGAAGCTAGCAATTACGAGGTGACGTCAAGCTGTGCTTCGTCGTCGTCGTCGTCGTCGTCGTCGTCGTCGACGGTCGAGAACTGACTCCGCGGGCATATGATTCATAGCGGAATCGTGGCCCTCATTCCACAGCAAAGACGAAAGACACTCGCAGCAACTCACCGGACAAAAAGATCTGACTCGAACTTTTTGGAGTTTAGTGATCCCGCAAGGGCCGAAACAAAAGCGCCTCGCCCGATTGACTCTCGGAAACAATGTTTCTCGATTTAGATCCAAGGTTTTCCTCCCCTTTTTTTCTCGAAGCCGTGCAGAGACATCGAAGCGGCGCGGAATGGAATGGCGGTTTGAGACGCCGACGCCACACAACGTGCGTGCCGTGCCGGGTCGGATCTCAACACGCGTGGACGGACCAGCGCCCATGGTCGACCGTCGAGACACAAAAATACCACACAACGCAAGGGAAGACGCTCTAGCCTGAGCGTAAACCATCCTCAGGTACGTCTACAAACTCTGAACGAAAGGAAAGAGAAGGTTACAGATGGGGGTGGTTCCATCTTGGCGCTTGTCGAAGGGGAGCAGCGGGCGTTCTCGTTCCTTTCTTCCCTTTCCCATCCAACAGCGCAGCAGCACACAGCTGAACTGAACTGCACGAGGACGCAGGCGGGCAGGCTAGAAGGAGACGGCGAAGCTGATGAGGCGCGTTTAGGCCGAGAGCTGAACGGCCTGAAAGCTGCAGCCGCCGCCGCCGCCTGGCCTCCTTCCCCCGGGATGATTGACCGCCTCGTTGTTGTCGTTGCAGTGCAGTCAGTCCCTCCCCCTTGGATTAGGTTGTTTGGTCTGCTCAATCTCGTCCATCCATCCCTATCGGGCGGTTTTCTTTTCAGGGGACGTCGGGACCACCAAGGCGCCGCCACTGTGCCGTACCTGCATTTTGCAGCGCTGGGCGGTGGGTTGGAGAGGTCGGATTGGACGGGACGTCGGAAGATGGATGGGTGGAACCTGCTGCATTTCGCAGTGGAGAGATGGATATCCTCAGATCCTGGGCCAGCAACAACCTGGGACTTGACAAGCCAGACAGCTGGAGCGCCAGAACAGTGTGGTCAAATCAAGAGGCGCGATGGCAGAAGAGAACCCGAGACGAGACAACAAGATTGCATTTCCCGCGAACAAGTGCTGGAAGCACACCTCTCCTGAATCTTTGGCAAATGGCAACGCTCTAATCCGTCTCCCTTGGGGGCCCTTGGAGAACGAGGCCTTTTTTTCAACCCCCATCACTCGTTTCCTGACACCCTTTCCATGCCCGTTCCCACAAGGCCAGCAACACCCCGCAGCAAAGCGAGATTAGCAACTTGTCCGGGCCTCGTCACGCCGATCTTCATTAATTTGGATTCACGAAAAGAGGTGCATGAAACAATACGCGGTTTGCTTTAGTCCGCGGGGGGTTGTGAACGAAAAGTGGAATAATTGCTAAGAAGAGCTGGGTGGGTTTGTCGAATCGGTCTTGGTTGCATTCGAGCGTGGTTGTGTTTTTCGTTGTTGGTTTTTTTTTTTTTTCTCTGTTTTATCTGGCAATGGCTTCAATTGCTCCCGTTCGTTACGCGTGCGTTCTTCAGGGACCATGAGGGAAAGGAGCCTTCTGGACATGGCCTGACTTGAAACGCTGCCACCGTTAAAGCCCAACGTTGCCTAAGATGCCCTTACTTGCTCCCTTGCCTCTGCCATCAGGCGGCTTCTTTTCTTCTGTTCTTGTCTCGGCCTCATGAGGGACTCAGCCCTCCTGGTTTACTCTCTGACGAGGTCGCCTGGACCCGACGTCAGCAAAGAAGCAAGTTGTGTCTTGCGTGATGGTTGCAGGTGGCCAAGCCATCGAAAGCGTTGGAGGACCTGTCTGCTGCATTCAGTTCAATGAGAATAGCTCGGTGAGCCGAGGAGAATCTACGGGAAGGATGGGTCTCGCGGGGAGCCAGTGGGGTCCTTTCGCGGAGATCTCATCGGTTTATGGGGTAAAGTCGGCGATTTCTCGTCTTTGAAGGACGGAGCACGTTGCCGTCAGGAAACCGCGGAAACTCGGCCTGGTCCGTACAATGAACTCCAATTTGCCTTCTCTCTTCCATGTTTCCGAAATGTTCGTCGCAACTGTTCTTGTCAAAGACCAACCGCTACTACAACAGAGAGGTAGCTTATTTGAAGTCAATGCTCATTCTCAGCGGCTCCGAATTTTGATGTCGCCAGTCTGCCAGAAAGCATGCGACTCATGTACATCCTCAATTCACATTCAATCATATTTTGACAGCGCCATAGTTAGGCGTGATCGACGCGCATATGACCCCGTGGGGTTCCCCGGCCGAAGGAAGCCGCCAAGTTCGGTTGGAGACGTCGGTGTGGTCGGCAACGATGGGCGGCGCCCATCTACCCCCGGGGCAACGGAATGCGGGGAAGCTGCCTCTCAGCGCCAGCGCATTTACCGTAGAGAGAGCACGTCAGCAATCGTCCATGGCTCATGTCTCTTTTCTCCGTGATACACCCGTCTCAACCTTTCCCAAACCTCCAGCTGTCCGGGACGCCTCAGAGAGCCGAGGCCAACGTCGTGCTCCCTGCTTCATGCGCTGTGATCGGATCGCTTATAGATTGTGTGTGAAGCCCATTTCATCGTGAAAGTGCAAATGCCTTATTACATGCTTTGGATCGTTCAACCAACCACATAAGATTTCACCGCTTCAGACATGGAAGACAACTTTCACCCACAGGATGAGGTCCTGCGGCACTCACTCGAGGATCCCGAAGGTTTCTGGTCTCACCAGGCGGAGCATCTGCATTGGCACAAGAAACCCACATCAACGCTAAAGGTCACCAAGAAGACGCTCAAGAGCGGCGTCACTCACGACTCCTGGGAGTGGTTCCCAGACGGCGAGATCTCGACCTGCTTCAACTGTGTCGATAGACACGTCCACGACGGCAAGGGCGACGCACCGGCCATCTTCTACGACAGCCCGGTCACTGGAACAAAGCAAACACTCACATACAAGCAACTCCTTGATGAGGTTGAGGTGTTCTCCGGGGCTCTGAGGGAAGAGGGTGTCAAGAAGGGCGACGTGGTCTTGGTGTACAGTAAGACCAGCCTTTTCACCGGGAGCCACTCGGAAGTTTCTGTGAATCTGTAATAAGAGCTGACACGGGTTCTTAGTGCCCATGATTCCTTCCGCCCTCATCGGCATCCTCGCCGTCAGTCGCCTTGGCGCGATCCACGCGGTCGTCTTTGGCGGCTTCGCGCCCAACGCGCTCGCTCAGCGCATAGAGGCCTCGCAGCCCGTGGCCATTCTCACGGCATCGTGCGGCATCGACGGCAACAAGCCGCCGATGAGTTACAAGCCTCTCGTGGAGGAGGCATGTGCCATTTCCTCTCACAAACCCGATAAAGTCATCGTCTGGCAGCGGGAGCAGATCCGATGGCATCCGATCAAGAGAAACGACGGCGAGCGGAACTGGCAGAGCATCGTGAAGAGCTGTCGTGCGAGGGGGATCAGGGCAGGATGTGTGCCGGTCAAGTCGACGGATCCGATATACATCATCCACACGTCCGGGACGACGGGGTCGCCGAAGGGGGTGTTGAGAGACGCTGCCGGTCACGCCGTGGGCCTCCATCTGTCGATCAGTTATCTCTTCAACATCCACGGTCCCGGGTGCGTGTCATTTACGGCTTCTGACATCGGATGGGTGAGAACACACATTCTCATGATAAGGTGTTGATATCATTGTTGACGTCTGGCGATACAGGTCGTTGGGCACAGCTATATCGCCTATGCCCCTCTCTTCACCGGCGCGGCAACGGTTCTCTACGAGGGCAAGCCGGTCGGGACGCCAGACGCGTCGGCCTTCTGGAGAATAGTAGAGGAGTACAAGGTGAACACCATGTTCACGGCCCCGACAGCGTTGCGCGCCATCAAGCGTGACGACCCCGAGAACAAATTCCTCAGGCAAGTCGGCGAGCGCGGAGGTCTCCGGACCCTCAAGGGTCTCTTCCTCGCCGGGGAGCGGTCCGAGCCGGCAATCATCACCATGTACCAGGAGCTTCTCGAGCGATACGGAGCAGTTGACGCCCACGTCGTTGACAACTGGTGGTCTACCGAAGCAGGCTCCCCGATCACGGGGAGAGCTCTCGTGCCGCACGCGGGGAAAGACAGGAAGACGGACGTCCGGGACCATCCTCCGCCCAAGATCAAGCCCGGCAGTGCTGGGAAAGCGATGCCGGGCTTCGACGTGCGGATCGTGGACGATGCCGGCGACGAGGTGCCCAGAGGCACAATGGGGAACATCGTCCTCGGCCTGCCACTCGCGCCGACAGCGTTCAGAACGCTCTGGCAGGACGAGGAGCGATTTTACAAAGGATACCTGAAGCGCTTTGATGGGAAATGGCTGGATACAGGAGATGCAGGCTATATTGACGCCGAGGGCTACGTCAACGTCATGTCCCGGAACGACGATGTGCTGAATGTCAGCGCCCATCGTCTGTCCAGCGGTAGGTTTCACTTCCCCCTTACATTAAAATGTGAGCAGAAAGACTGATGAGTGTAAAACACAGGCGGTCTCGAACAAGCCATCACATCCCACCCCCTCGTAGCCGAGGCCTGCGTGGTCGGCATCCCAGACGCCCTTAAAGGCCAGCTCCCCTTCGCCTTCATCACGCTCTCGACGCCCGATCATCCGACCTCGGCAGTGCCCGACGGCAAGCTCGCCGACGAGATCCAGGCGCTGGTGCGGTCGCAAGTCGGCGCCATCGCGACACTGGGCGGGCTCATCCAGGGGAAGAGCATGATCCCAAAGACACGCAGCGGCAAGACTTTGCGTCGTGTCCTGAGGGAGCTGTTGGATAACGCGGTCCACGGCGAGTTTGACAAGGAGGTGCAGGTGCCGAGCACTGTTGAGGATGTTGGCGCAGTCGAGGTTGCGAGGGCCAAAGTCAGGGAGTACTGGGAGATCAAGGGTGAGGGCCACAAGAGCACAGAGGCGAGGGCGAAGCTGTAACTTAGGCTACTTAACAGAGCGAGCGTTCTTTGAACCATACAGAGTATTAGATCTTGGTCTTGGTTGCGGCCCGAGTTGCGCGATGACGTGGGGGACAAATGTGAACTGGTTGGCCATGCTGGGTTTGTAAGTCAACCCGGACAGGTTGTAGGCAAGACTGCGGATATCTGTGACTCTTCAAACTAATGGTAGCTGATGTATTTGGACCCGCCATTTACTCTTTCCATTGTCAAGCTCTGACTACTTCCCTACTTCGCGTCCATCGACTTTGATGCACGTACGAAAGAAATCATGAAATATCAAACGCCTGCCTGACAAGACCATCCTTCAAAACTTTCGAATCTTTCCCTGGGCCCCCCAACGAATGCCCGTCTCAGTGGCAAGCAGGGGCTTCGTATGTCGGTCTAAAGCGCCACAGCAACAGAACTCTATGTCACAAGTTCAACTTCATCGAATCAACACAGCATAGGCAGAGAGAGACCACATGTCCAGGTACAAGAGTATCGAACTACCACCGATCGACAAACGGCACACACGTAACCATCTATAATATCACATAATCATGCGCTTGCGGCAGCGCGGCTAACACGTCCCGGCCATGCTGTGCAACTTCCCAACATGACGGCACTGCTGAGCTGGCACCGCATGCCCCAGCATCAGACCAGGAGGACATGATTACATATCGAATCCTCTAACCCAACTTTTTCCAACGGGAGTGTCCGGCCAGGGAATCACAAGAGGCTTTCACGCAACGGCTGTCGCGCAAAACCACACAACCCACCGCCACGCCGAGACGGCTCACCCTTAAATCTGCTCTCCTCGTTCGACATGTCTGACAAAGCCCTCGCTCGCCCCCCACGAGCCCTCGACACGCATCCAGTCATTTCTTCCCATTTCCAACTTCGAAATAACGTTACGAGATGCTGAACCCACCCAAAGATCCCGTGTCCTCGTCCAGCGGATGTCACTTGAGAGGAAAATACGGACGGTGCGACATCAGAACCCGTCCGCTACGAGTACCACGCGCCCGCAGCTGCGTGATACAGACCGTAAAGAAAACACGCAGTCCTTCACTTGAACCATGGCCTCGTAGTCCGTGTCTCCTCCCCTGGGTCCCCTCTCCTAGGATCCCTGGCGGTGTAACCAAGGCCAGTCCGCAAGCACGCTCCCCATTTTCCCTTTCCCCGACAACGAAACGGCTTGCAGCCGGTGCCGCGACAGGAGCAAAAAAAAAAAGACCGGCCTGATGCTCGCCCGCCCGCCCGTATCGAGTCGTGCTGTCGTACCATGTTTGGGTCTACGGGTCGTCGAGCCTTTGTGTCACCACACTGATGCTGTGAAGAGGAGCATGTTTTCCGGGCCGGGCAAGATCTCCGCGGTGTTGTGCTGCGCAGCGAATCGGACGGGAATCCTTGCGGTGTAGTTTTCTCTTTGTTCTCTACGGACAAAGTCAACAAGGGATAGTGATGCTGCACAAACCAGCCTGAGAGGCCCCTGGATGGGCCTGGAACATTGAGAATGTCGAATCTGTAAGGGATAGAAGATGCTAAAGAACGCTTCGTATGCTAGAAGGGGTTTGCCTGCCCATCTTATGCTTGGTATCATGATGTCTCCAGTCCCCAAAAATGCCAAGTGCGTACGCAAGGTAGTCGTCAAACCAATGCAGAAACCGTCATCCAACTTCATGCGCCTCAAATGCAATCGCAATAGTGATCGATCATCGACTAGCCGAACCAGCGGAAGGACCTGTCGAGGACGACTTTCCAAACATGCCGTAGACGCTCTTCTGTCCCTCTCTTGCAACCTTCAGCGGTGCAAACCGTGCTTCCGAAAGCCGACTTCCTGCCTTTAGACTCTCGAGCACCCTTTCCGAAGCCGTCAGTACATGTTTGCAGGTATGAAGAAGATAGCCAGGAGAACATACCACTCGACTCCAACGTACTTCACTCCACAGCCGCCCACCTTGCGAATCTCCTTGTCCAGCTTGCCACTTGCGAGGCCACCACCGGCTCCAGCCCCGACTCCCGCCGGCCTCCCCACGATGACGTGCGTAACCTGCCTCCGGCCGAGGTGTATCGACATGCGGGCGCCATTTTCGACCAGCACGCGCTTGAGCTTGTGGTCCGAGATAATGGGATGCGTGCTGCCGTTGACATGGACAGTTACGCCCTCAAACAAGCCACGTCCAACAGCTGCCTTCTCCTCCTTTTCTTCGTCCTCCCTCCTGCGGGCCTCCATAATGGCTTCTTCGTTTGTTGAATCTCCTCTCCGGGCTGATGTCGTCGAAGTAGCGGATCCAGCGTCAGATATGGATGAGCCGCTCCTCATCAGCCCCGGCCTCGCGAGCATGTCGGCAACACTCGTCGTTGCCCGTGCCCTGACGTTCTTGGGCACAACCATCTTGAGCTTCTCATCGTAGTCTTCGCTCCCAGCGCCGTAGGTATCGCTCATACGGACGCCACCGGAGTGGCCCGCAGCGAACTGCCCGGCGAGTTTGCGGGCTCGGCTGTCCCGCCACCCGAGAGTCGCGCCGGGTGCCGTCTCCGGGCGTTGATGGCCGGTAGCGCTGGAATTGTACGGATCGAAGTTGTTGCTGAAGCGCGGCTTCGCGGCCGGCGGCAGGGGAGTCTTTTCTGGCGGCGGCATCGTGTTGTATGTAGCAGGAGGAATGTCTCTTTGCTTTTTCTTCTTTTTTTCCTTCTGCCTTAATGCACAAAGGGTCGGGTTAGACGACGTACAGTCGATATTAGGTAGGGAATAAGAAGTTCATGCACGTCAACACTGCGACTACGACGTCGTCCAAGTCCATGGGTCGGAATGGGAAACGACTGGTCGAAATGACGATTACTTTGGATTTTTTTTTTAGTGTATCCTCTATTTCCCACCAAACAAAGACAGCCTTCCAAACGCGAGGGACGCGTAGCCGCGACACGGGAGGCACAAAGCGCAGGACCATCAGGGCCAATCCAGGCGCGAAGAAGGCGCGGGGCACGTGACCCTGTTTTGAGTGTTCCTTCCTCCTTCAAGGGAAGGGGAGGGAAGAAGGGAAGCGCCCGGTTCAGGTGCAGCGCAACGAACGAAGGCCGTC
The DNA here is from genome assembly GCA_025328345.1 of Colletotrichum sp. SAR11_59. Lineage (NCBI taxonomy): Eukaryota > Fungi > Ascomycota > Sordariomycetes > Glomerellales > Glomerellaceae > Colletotrichum > Colletotrichum sp. SAR11_59. Next base: position 55,936 of record JAKMXC010000354.1, read on the forward strand.
CCAGTACCAGTGAGAGACACTTTGGTGCTGGTAGTGCCTCTCACCAGGCCCGGGTGTCTTCCTTCAAGTCAGTGTACGACGCACCTACCTGCCTACCCAAGCTCCCAATTCCAACAACGTGAGGCGTGAGGCATCTCCGGCTGCGCTGCGCTGCGCTGCGCTGCCCAGCATACTCTTCACACAGCTATCTGTACGCAGTACGCGGTACGTATGCGCGCATGTGCACGTCAAAGTCCCTTGGAACCTTCCGCAAGCTGGAAGCCAAAAGCATGACCGAAACGCTTCGACCATAGGGGACCTTTCACCTCAGCTTCAACCTCGGAGACTCCTGCAGGTACGGATACACCATCATCAGCCTAATGTAAACACCGGACCGACACGCCCCTCTCCCTAAACAACCATTGTTTCTTCCCACGAGCACACACTCAACCAATGGACCGACGCACATGCCCACCCGCGCACACACACGAGCCCACGGAACCGGAACCGGAACTGTCAGTGTGAAGGCGGACGTCAGGTCGAGACGCAGTGAGGTGCGAATGCGAAGACACCCCGAAAGAGGGAGAGATAGAGTCCGCCAAGGTCAAGATGTTTGCCTTTTTCTCCGGAGGAATACCGGACTTGGGCCTCTGGCCTCCACAACCCAACAATACCCCCAACAGAAGGCTATTCCTATCTTCTACCACCACTACCACCACCACCACCACGACCAAGAAATACTCCAGCGACAATACTGAGTACCGAGTACAATGGCGTACGATATCGCCAAAACCAAAAACAAGAGGAAACAAAGTTCCGTCCCTTTGATCGTCGCATCCACCCGTAAACTGCATTCGCACATCGAACCTGGACGAGTTGGGGGTGTCCTCGCTGCGGCAAAAAAACAAAGCCACCCAATCGGTCTCCAATGTCGCCCGCTCTGGCAGCGCATCCCCCACAGACGACGCCAGTCATGCACATCACGCCCTCTCCAACTCCATCGGCCGAAGCTTGCACCTTAAAGAAAAAGCTTACACAGCCGGATTCCCCTGCTTCAGAGAATCACCGAAGCTTCGCCTCTTCCCACACCCATTCGCCCGTCCGCCGTCCAGAGAGGTGCCAGACGCAAAGCTTGTAGCATCCAAGCTCTCTCATCTCAGGTACACCTAGCTCCGGCCCAACAATTGACTTAGATCCCCAAACCTCTGCCGCGCGGCGACCGCCGGGAAACACCAAACGAAAAGGGTCGTTTCCTCCGCCCCGGACCTGGTCTGCCACATCGTCGGCTCGCTCACTGCTGCACCAGCTCGGGGACTCCCATGTCTGCCATCTTCGCCTCTTCCCGGACCAACTTACGCACACACGCATGCACGCCAACTGCACCACCAGATGCAGCCTTCCTTGCCTGCGAACCTTTTTTTCCTTTCTTCCCTCTTCTTCTCCTGCATCAAGACTGCTTTTCCCCTGGGGCGACCCTTGGACACTCGACAGAAACACCGGTGCTCCGTCACATGTATAACACACCCTTAGGTTCTTATCATGCCGTACCAGGAGTTCATGCACGATGCCCGCTGCCCGCCGCACCGCTGCCCACTACTTTGTACCTGCCTTCCGAGACTTCTCTCTCTCCCCTCCTCCTGCCGCAGTGTTTCGCGGCTACATTCGCTGGGACAGGGCGCGGGAGGTAAAGGATGCTGCCCTGCTGCCCTGCTGCCCTGCTGCCCTGCTACCCCTGACAGCAACCTCGACGGCAGCATGTGCCATGCCCTGCGACGCCTACATACATCAAACCACCTAACATGCCATTCGTTGCAGACTGTGAGAAATGACAAGCGACCAAACACGGGGAAAAAAGAAAGCTGATTTCGACCAAACGCGCCGAGGCTTGCATATTCTGCGCGCTTTTGCTGCACAGCAACTAGGCGCCGCGCATTCTTCAACGCTGCACTGCGCGTGCTGGCTGCTACTGTACTGCACCACTTGCTCAACTACGTAATCCCGTCCCCGGAAACGACTTCATCCAACGGCCCAGAACCTCGTCAAGTCGGGATAAAGTCGAGACATGACAAAGTCATCTCACAAAACCGCAAGGTTCCAGGGTTCTGAAGGGCAGGGAGGACTTTGGCGAGACAGGAAAAAGTCAATCACCCTCCGCCGAGCCCCAAGTTCCCTCGCGCAGCTCCCGTTCTCTCTCATGTGAGATCAATCAGGGACGCCAGAGACCGCCGCAAGGGTCAACGAGAGGGGGCCGAACCGTTTCAAGCGAGCAAGTTCTACCCCGACTCGACGATTCATCCAGTATCAACTTGAAGGCGCTGACAAGGCAGTGCCACCCGCAAGCGGCGGCAAGGGAACTCCAGCTCGTGCCCGAGATTCCACGTCACTTTCGCTTGACCCCGTCCCTGACAGTTACATGATCTGCCCAGCATGCGCCTGCTTGCTGCGGTCCAGGTGCGCAGGAGCCATTTCTCGATACCTGCTCTGTTTCCTTAAGCTCTACGGTGTCCGTGAGCAAGCAAGCAGGTCTGCCCCCGGGGCAACTCTGTGATCCGTGATCTCGCCGCCGCCACCCCATGTACGAGCAGCATGCATACCCGTCCGTACGCGCATGCAGGCCATCGACCCTATCTCTCTTCCCGGGGACAGCTGCCAGGCCTGGTAAGGAAGGAGCGGGTTGTTATTTCCATATGGCATCCACTTCGCGGATAGACCTGGGTCATGGCCACCAGCGGGCTCCGGACGCGAAGACGACGACGACGAGCGAGAGCGGGGGATTCACACACAGGTGGATATCTCGAAAAAAGGCCGGCCAGGCCCAATTCCGACATCATTCAATATTGTTGTCATAACTATTATCATTCCACCCTGCTGGCTCACACCGGTCGTGTCCCAGACAAAAAGGTTGTCTCGCCTCGGGAGCTAAGTTCGGGATAAATCCAAAAAGACAGCGAGAAAAAAGATACCTCATCCCCCTCCTGGGCCAGAGAGGGGAAGGAAGAGAGAATAAAAGACGCACTGGAATGCGCCGTCTACGTACCGGCGACGACTGTGCGTTAGAAAAAGTAGAGGAGGGCGGCTGTCAGAAGTCAAAGTGCGCCGAGGTTAGCAAAGATTTTTGCTTAGCTTCAAGTCGAAGACGAAAAGGGCACAGTGCAGCCGTCCCTTTGGTTACAGACGGAGACGAACAAATGACAAAGAATCGAAGCCAAAGAAAGTCAAAATAACAATGTGCAAACTCGGCGCACAAAGACGAGACAATCTAACAATGGGCGGCGGCATTTGGCGGGAAGTCTTGCAACGTACAGCAGCAGCAGCAGCAGCAGCAGCAGCCGCAGCAACCAGCTCCCAAGACCAGGGCCGCTGCATTGCCTTACATGCTAATCGCTGTAGCACTACTGCCGCGCGACTGGCACATATGCGAATCATACTTGCTTGCATCCTGTGGTCTTGACGGCGAACGATTGGGCCCGTCCTGTTGTACTTCCCAACTGCTGAGGATCAGTAGCATCAGTTGGCTCGCCCGTTTTCTTCAATTTGCCTCGAACGTCCCCGGGGTGGGAAGGATGATCGGTGGCAGAGACGACGGCGGCAAAAGGTACTGATGTAGGCAGTACATACGTCTGGCTCCCGGTGCTTAATGAGCATCGACGTATCGGTGGCGGAGCTGTGTTTTGGCGATACCCCCATTCGCCGCTGCCTCACGTTCAGCTCTTCCTATCCCCCCCAACCCCCGTGCCCCCTCAGCGGGATACGCACTATTTTGTCATACTGCGCATTTCTGCATGTGAGGTATGTTGTACTTTGACAGCCAATATTCGACATTGAACCCCCTCCCCTCACCACCTCCCCTGCTCCAGGTCTAGCGTTGGGTACAGTACATCTGACATATTACTTCCCGAGGAGGCGCGGCGGCGGCGGCGACGGCGCATCTCTTGCCCACAGACACAGACTACTGCGTACAGGCGCAAGGGCTAGCTGGCAGACAACCTACTGCGGAGACAGGCCAGGCGGGCAAGCCCAGCAAAAGCCAGAGCCAGCCAGCCAGAGAGGCAGCAGGCCGGAAAAAGTTGGGGGCAGGAAATGGGAAGGTGAGGGGGGAAATAAGTGGGAAAGGGTTGCGAATGTAACGCAGGCTCAACAGGCGAGATGTTCCGCCCATCATCGCCCGCCCGCCTTCTTTCTCGTGCAGCGGCAGCCGAGAGGGAAATCTCACGTTGGGGGCGCCTTGGCGATGCTGGGCCCGGCCTGGGCCAGGCCCTTTGCTTTTTCTTCTCGTCTTTCTCTGCTAACATCATTTTTCCATACACCACCCAGGATGCTAACTACACGCACTCACACGCACACACACACACACACCTACACACCTCTACACGAGTTGACAACGCAGCGGCGCCGGCTGCTTGCTTGATCGAGGTGGGAAGGGAAGGGAGGGAGGGGCTGACCGGAAGATGCGCGCGCGCTCGCGCGCGTATGTGTGTGTGTGTGTTGAGATATGGCGTGCTCCGGGGAGCGCGATGCTCCCGCGGACGGCATAACACCCTACTTACTTACTCCACGGTACACAGTCGAGACCAAGGGCACATAAGCCCAACGGCATCAGGTGTCTTGGCTCTTTTGCCTCTCGGCTGCGAATTTGATGAAAAGTAAAAAAAGCAACATCACAGATTAGCTTTTGTGCTTCCTGCTCGAATTCTCTAGAGCCCTGTGGTGTACACACACAACATGCAGGCTGTTTTCTCCGTGTATGATGATCACCCTCAAGCAGGCAGGCAGGCAGGCCTGCGATGTGCGGTTTGTTCGCAGCGCCAGCCAGCATTGCAGGGAAAGCAGACAAGGGTATTACTACTGGGTACGGTAGGTGGTAGAAAAAAGCGCCGCGGTGGGCGCGGGGGGGCGCGCAGTACAGACGTAGTGTACTCACAACACACATACACACGCGCACGCGTGTTGGATGCGGGTGGAAGTTTGGCTGTGTGGGCTAATGTAGGACAGGCAGATTCTCATCAGATCTTCCAAACATAACACACATGCGAGGCTACCTTACTCCTCCTGTACAGGACGCAGCTATCCCGACGTATGTTGCTGCTCATGCACACGACGGAAGGGAAGACGGGGGGCACCGCTTTTGGGGGTGGGAGGGGCCAGCCAGCAGTAGCAGCAGCATTAGCAGCAAGCAGCAGCCCCAATCCACCCAGCCCAGAACAACATGAACCGGACCCAGGTAAGGCGGGATAGGTAGTTGGATGCTCCACGTAGCTCAAGGCAAGGTACGATGCAACAATGGTGTGTGTATGTACGCAGTACAGCGTGCTAGCTAGACGTCCGTCATTGGAGGGGGCGTCAGCGCCCCCCACCGCCTCTGGAGTTGCCGTGTCCAATGGATCTCGAAGAATTAGCCGTCGCCAAAAGCTCGTATCAAAAAGATGTGCTGCTGACCGACTTGACCGCAACAGAGGGAGGCTTGAAGAGAAGGAGAAGAGGAAGAGGGAGAAGAAGAAGAAGAAGAAGAAGAAGAAGAAGAAGAAGAAGAAGAAGAAGAAGAAGAAGAAGAAGAAGAAGAAGAAAAACACCAAGCATTGAACACGTATTGGCACAAGAGTCGCTGGTCAGTCCAGCGGGCGACGTTGAGCGGGAAGAGCGGGTCTCTATTACCTCTTCCAAGACAAGGAGAAATACAATGGACAATGGGGATTGTTCTCCGGGAGAAGCTCGTCGGCTTACGTCTTTCAAAGACCGGGTTGTCTCTCGTCGTTGAGAATGTCTCAGCCGAGCAGGAACGGCGGCTCGTAGCGACCGACCGAAAGCCGGTGGCCCGGTGGGCGCGATACCACATCAGAGCTAGAAGAGAAATAGACAGCAGGATAGGCTGGGGGGGGGGGGGAAAAACCGCCCAAACCCCCCGCCAAAGCCAGTGCGGGGGCCAAGCCGCGCCGCAAGCATGGGGAAATGGCCGGGGGGGGAACGCCCCCCACACACCCCCCCGAAAAGAGGGCCCA